>CATKHJ011330494.1:0-18243 GCA_949750685.1 Vernicia montana
GAAATTAACTTGATTGCTTTAAAGGAAATGCTAACCTCTAAATGTGGAGTTCCATGTCAAATGCCATCTCATATTTTATCAATTCTAGTTGGAATTAATTATTGCCATGTAGCTAGTGTAAAAGATAATAATAATGAGTAATTTCTATTATCTTTTTTTTTTTTTTTTTTTTTTTTTTTGTATTTATCCTACGGTTTTACAGTTAATTATGCTAACTAGGAGTTTGTATTACTGTTATCTCTTATCCTTTACAGCTAGAAACCCACTAATTGTGTGTTAATTAGTGTGATGTGGATGTAACAAACTTAAACATTACTTGTGGTTGGAATCTAATTAGGCAAAAGGGTCAAATTAGTTATCGAACTTAGTATCTGTAGATAAATAATGATAAAATCATCTTTTTTGTCATCAAACTCCTCATACTTGGCAATTTTTATCAAATTAGTCATTGGTCATACTTTGGTCAGTCCGTGTGCTATAAAATCAGACGAAATAACATTACTTTCATAAGTTATATTTGGCATAACTTTTCGAAAAAGTGTTTTTCTAAAAAAAAAAAAAAAAATTCATTTTTTTCAGTTTTAAAAAAAATAGGTGAATGGATGTTTTTTCAAAAAGCAGAATTGAAAAAAACAATTTTAAAAAAATTAAAAAAAATCAATTAAATAAAAAAAATTCAAAATGTGTTATTTAGCTTCCAAAAGCTATTATGTGATTAATTAATATATTAATGATTGATGAAAATTAAATATAGCACGATACTAATTTATGTGATTATAAGTTAAGTTTTAATTTTTTATCACCCCTTGTTAAATTTTCTAATCCACCCCTGTTTGAATGTTATTTATAAATATTAATGAATGATATTTTATATTTTACAATTCTTATGTTCATTTGATTGTTTAATTTTTATTTTGTCCCTGAAATTTAATTTTTAATACTAAATAAATATGGGTATAATGATTAATAAAATATCATCAATTTCATTCATTAAAACATTCAATCGTTACACAATATTAAAAAATAACTTTCACTCCTACCTCTAAAACTTAAATTTAATTGATTACTATTAGCCTGTAGGCTAAAAAAAACACTTTTTGAATTTTTTATTTAATTGATTTATTTAATTGATTTATTTTTTTTGAAACTGTTTTTTTTTTCAATCTTACTTTTTCAAAAAGTATTTATTCACGTGTTTTTTTCAAAAGTACTTTTCAAAACTGAAAAAACTAAAAAAAAAAAAAAAATTATTTTAAAAAACAATTTTCTGAAAAGTTATGCCAAACAAAACTTATGAAATTAACGTTATTTCGTCTGATTTTATAGCACATGCACTAGTTAAAGTTTGACTAATGATTAATTTAATAAAAATTATCAAGTATAAGGATTTTGATAATAAAAAAAAAGTGATTTTATCATGATTTGTCATCGAATACCAAGTTTGAGGATTAATTTAGCCATTTTACCAATCTAATTGAGTTGACTCTAGTTAGTCTTGTTTTAAATGGTATGGAGCAATATATTTATTTAGAATGTCTGCTTTTTTTTTTTTTTTTTTTTTAATGACTTGTTTTAAGTATTAGAAATTTTAACATTTTTTCAATAATATATGAGAGTAAATTTTCTTTTCTAAAATTTATTTTTGCATTTAAATTACAAATTTTTAGAAGGAAGGATTATAGTCTTAATGAAATAGGAAAAAAAAAAAAAAAAAAAGACTAATGTCGTTAGCGCTCGATGCAAATCACAAAATAGGTTTGTAAAAAAAAAAAATTCTGCAGACTCCAATCAGGGTATTATTTTGTAACTTCCACTTATTATTATTATTATTATTTTTAAACACAGTCTAGGGGCAGAGTTTCACAAAGACAGGCCGGGCGCAAGACCCCATTGTGTTTCTGGATAGAGACGACAGTTTTGAACTGGCGAACCCATTAAGGTCCATAAACAATTGAATGGGTCCATTGAGAGAATTGTTGTTAATGTTTAGACCCAATTGGCCCACCACCTATCACTTCTCAAGTGACTGCATCAGCCAAGTATCAAATTGGGTTGCTTTGGTTGAGGCATCAATTTTAACTTTTTACCTTATATTTTATGCACTTTTATAATGTGTTATTTTCATAATGTTATATAATTCTTTATGCATAAAAAAAATATTTATATATGATGAACTTTGTAATATGAACTCCAAATATAATTTAACATAGAAATGTAAATTTAAGTAATTAGATCAGTTGATGAGGAAATATTACTTAATTTGGATAGAACACTTGCATTTTTTCCGATAGAAACAATAAAAATCATCTTTATATTATTTAATAAAATTATTTTTCTTATATAAAAAAAAATTATAAAAATCATGAGTCGCGACAAAATATTATTGAACTAATAATACAATGATTGAGTGTTTGTCTCAAAATCAAGATGTTATATATATATATATATATATATATATATATATATATATATATATATATATATATATATATAGTACTTCAAATTTTAAATTACTTAAACACTCTCATTATTCCAATAGAAACAATAAAAATCATTATTATATTATTTAATAAAATCATTTTGCTTAGAAACAATAAAAATCACGAGTCAACAAAATATTATTGAACTAATAATCTAATAATTGAGTGTCTATCTCGAAATATAAGAAGTAAATAATTTAAATTTTAACACCGACTTCCATTTTGAAAATTTCCTATGTATATTAAAAACTGAATCATAGTGTAATATTAGTGTATGTACCCCTAAAAAAAAAAAAAATAATAGACATTCATAATTTATCATATTTTCCTTTCTCGTACAAAAAAAAAAAAATTCCAATTAGACTGTTGTATTATGCACTATTCTTTTGTGCTTAAATAGCCAGAGAGAGATTTAATGATTAATTATCAGTTAACTATTAACCTCCCTACTTCATCCAAAATTAAAGAGATCTAATGATTAATAGTTCATCTCCTTAAGAGGGGGAAACAAAATATCTCTTCAGACTCCATGAATAAAAAGAAATTTAAAGGAAATAGCGATTGTGAAATTTTGAATTTTGATCTCTTAAGTACTCAATCAATAAAAACTATTAGTTTGTAGAATTAATTATTGCATATTTATAAACTCTAAAGTTGTTCTATCTGCCTAGGTTATAAATTTCTAATGAATAATATGTATATATACATACGAGGTAAGGATTAACACTGTAAGACAAGTGAAAAATGACTGCAAAGTTCGGATAATATGATTCCAATTGTGGATAAACCATAACATCTTCACATCCACAGCAAACAAAAACAAAATAATACATGAAAATAATGAATTCTATGAATGTATATAGAGATAGGGACAAATTAGCAAAGGGCATGGAAATGGAGGTGTCTCTTTCTGATGCTAAAAGCTATTTTCTCATTATTCTTTCTCAACTTCTTCATTATCATATATATATGGTAATGGGTAACGGTAGGACCCTTTAATTTTCCGTTTGCTCACTACATGCATTTGCATGTTTATCTCTTTTTGTTGCATTATCTCTCATACATGCATGTCTATCTTTTCAAGGATCTAACTAATTAATATTGGTTTTCATAATTATCCATTTTCCTTTTTAAAAACCAAAATTATAAGTTGGTTAAATGGACCTAATAAGTCACGCCAATTTTCATAACTTTAACTTTATAATAGTAAATAATCATAATAGTTAGGTGTTATTTAGTAAAACTAAAAATAAAGTGTTGAAATTTAAATAATAAATAAAATAAGTAATATAATTGTAAAAATATTTAAAATTTTAATCACTTATTGTATTCCATGCAAATTTTAAAATAATTTTTAATTTAATTAAAACTTATAAAATAAAAGTTATCAAATTCTAAAAATTTTAATTTTAAATTCTGAATGATATTATTAAAAACCACATTAATTTGATCGTTAAAATTTTTATTAATTAAAATTTAATTTTTTAAAATCAAATCATAAATAATAATTTTTCTTCATTAAGATTGAGTATGAATAATCTTACCTTTAATTAAATTAAGAAAATAAATTTAATACAATACATTAAAAAATAACTTTATAATAGGAAAATAGAAAACGAGGGACTTTAATTTTGAAACTTTATATATGTATAGATATTATGAGATATCACGAAACGCATTTACGCATCATTACGCGTCAATATTTTATCATTATTTTTAAGAATGTTTGGATTTGGCAATATTTTTTTTTTTTTTTTTTTTTGCAGATTTTATGTTTATGTTTATGTTTATATTTATATTTATTATTTTTTGTAATTACACTTTTTTCGAAAAGTTTTTCTAATTATATATATTTTCCAAACATGATTTTAATATTACAAAATTTAATGAAATTTTATATACCATATATTCATTTTTTATATTTATTCATTCATTTTTTTTCCTATTATGATGTTTCAAAATACAATTTTTTTAAAAAAAAAAAGAAGAAAAATAGATAAGAATTAATGAAGTTTTAATTTAATAATACTAAATCATTTTCAAACCGGAAGTGAGATGAAAGTGTAACATAAACACATTAACCCAAAAACAAACAAAAGTACATTTTCACCACTTATTTATTTGTATATACCGTTCCATAAATATTATTTTTACAAGCTTTTCACACTTTTTTTAATTTTTACAGTCACAGCTGTCGGTGGAATAATAATAGAATCTATCATGATCAAGATTGTGTGCTGTTGATGAGTGTCTTTTATCAGCCATTAATTGTTTAGTAGAAATTAGCTGCCAAACACATAACAATTTCAATTCCTCTCTCAAGATTCTCGTTGAATAACAGTTGCAACAGTTCTTGCCCAAAACTTGAGATGTTTTTTCATGTCAGCAGCTGCATATACTCTTGGCAACCTTAGATTTAACAAAGGTGAATCTGGTCTTCTAATTAACCAAGCCTCTGATAAATATGGCCTAATAATCTCTCTCTCTTCTTCTTCTTGATTTTCTTGATTAGGTACTTCCTCAGTAGTGTTAATGATTTTGGCATCGTATGGTTTATTTTTGTATAATCCAAGTCTTCCTAAGCCAGGGACTACACTTATCATTCTTGGACTTACATGTTCTTTCTTGAATATAAATCCAAGATCCATAAACCCTTTCACTTCTTCAAGTTCTAGCTCTCCTAAGCTCCTGCAACTCATGGATTTCTTTAGTTTTCTCATTGAAGTTGAATTTCTAATATTATTCTTGATTTGACTATTCTTGATTGATGGTGATGAAGAAAGTGAACGAGCTCTGCTTGTAGTAAGATTCAATCTTGTTTGCCTTTCTTTTTGATAAACAACCTTATCTTCTTCTTGATTTTCTTGATCACTCAAGTAGTTTTCCCTGTTCAACTAACCAAACGAGAACCCATTACTTATTACGTAGTTAATTTTTTTAAAATATATATATATATACTGCAGTCGTATTCAGAATTATAAAATTTTTAATTATTACCTGATCTAAAGTGAGTGGAATCGACTCTGAGGAGATTTCTTCTTCTTCTTCTGGAGTTGCAAAAGAGAGGCTTGATGGAAAGTTTATAAGAGAACTTGTGACTAGTGGGATATTTTGTTTAAGGGTTTTAGGGATTAGTACTGTAGAGGACTCTGATGAGAAGAAAATAATTTGGTGAAACCAAAGACGGTCCATAACTCCTAAGAGACATAAAGAATAGTGATCAGCCATGGAGAGAAATCAAGAAGAAAATCTAGAGTAGTTATTTGAGAATATAAATTGAAGTATTGTGAGTTGTGGTGGGTAGTGAAAGAAGAAGGGAAAAAGGAATTTGTAAAGCAAGTGGTGGGAACCCTAATGGACAATTGATAGGAAATGTGGTCATGAGACATGGATTCTCTTGACTCCACATCTTTTTTATTTTTATTTTTTTTAACAAGTTAAAATGACTATTTCTTCATGCAAAAATGGAGGCTATATATCCAATCATATGGTGCCAAGATTGTGGGACCTTTGAAAATTACCCAATACATTAATACAATATACATGATAGATGTATTAGCAAGAAGTGGGGTGTGACTTATTACTCTCCTCTTGTTTGCTTGCTCTTTCTTTGCTTTTTGTCCTCTTTATTGGCTTTTATAGTTAAATCAAACATTTATATATACTTGGTTAAGAATTGTCATTTCTCACCAAAGTAAATGGAGGAAAAAAAAAAAAAAAAGCATTTGAGAAGAGAAATTAATGGTTTGTGACATCTCCTAGAAGTAAGCATTTAGGTAAGGTTGATTTTGTTAATTGGGAAAGTATCATAAAATGATAAAAACAAATTTCTTTTTCAAAAGCAATGTATGATAAATTTATAACAGACAAATTAAAAAATATATATATTGAATAATGCTATATTACATTTTGGGTTATATCATTTCATGGCGGATCAATGAAAGGATGCACTTGATAATATTTGTCTATTACAAAATGTAATAAGATTTATTTCCTTTTATATGTATTTTTTTTTTTTTTTGAGTTTGGGCACTTTTATATGTATTTACTAACTTTTTTAATTACATTTTGAAAAATATTTTTATATACAAGCTATAGAATGTAAATAAAATAATCCCAAATGCTGACATAATACCAAGCCACAACAATAATAATAATATCAATAAAATGAAGTTGGGTAGGAAAATGTTTTATCAAAATTGATTGTATATGTTGGCTAGATGCCAAATATGTATAATATATCCTAAAAAATGTGCATAAATAGCAGAATTACATTTCTTCAATTTATGCCATCTGATTTATACATTAATTATCATTTCCAATCTCCAATAGATTGGTCTCTATCTTCTAGATGAACCATATGCCACTCCACTTCTTCCTCTACATTTTCTTAATTATACTACATGAGTGATTTGATCTCCTTCACTTGATGAGTTATTAATGGTTTCGTTTCTTGAATTTTCAGTAGGACTACCTATTTTGAATTTCAATTCTTGTTTCTTTCTTCTTTCCCTCACTTCCTCATGCCATTTCTTTATTATTTGAGCCACTTGCTCTTCTAGTACTTTGCTCTTGAATTCTGAACCCATCTGCAGTCAACATATATGAAATTACCTATCTTAATAAGTCTTACAATTCTTTTGATTAAGTTATTAATAAAGCAAAATCGTCATATATACTTGTAAAGTTGTAATTAACCTGTGTAACAAGTGCATGAAGTGGAAGAGTGATATAGCTGCAAAGGACTTGAACTGTTACCCTGTAGAGGAAAATTAAAAGCATTATTAATATTGAGAGCTTTGTATCTTCAAGTGTTACATATATAAATAAATATAGTTTTTGCTTACGCTAACACCACCCTTATGACAATGATTGCAGTATGCTCATGATAGCATGAATCGAACCCGAATTCTATCTGGCAAAGGGATAAAATAATTGAAATTGAAAGAAAAATTTTACTGTAAGATTTCAAGTTCAAATTTTATAAAAATTAAGACGAAAAGTTTATAAGAAAACAGTTATGTTATTATATCTAGTAATTCATTTGATTAATTAAAATAAGTGAAAAAGAATTAAAATATTTACCGTGACCCAAATAAAGAAGGCAAACTCGAATGCGTTCTACAATATAATAACATTTATATATATTAGTCCAATTAATTAATGTATAAAAGTTATTGGATAATCAAATTAATTAATTAATTAATTACCAGAAATAGAATATAATGCAAAAGAATGAGAACAAATTTAGGACTTCGAAACCAAAAGAGATTATCATTTGGTTGAACAAGAGGGGTTCCTATGATGACATTGTTTTGATCATTGATGTGCAAAGCCATTCTTTCAACAATGACTTCAAGTTTGGTTCCCAAAACCAACACCACCTGAAAAAAACAAAGTAATTAACTAAAATGCATTAATTAAACACTTGTTTAGGAAATTAATTAATTTCAAAATCAACATTATATAAAAATGGACTTACCAATAGTGGGATATAGGACATCCAAAGATACACATTCCAACCTGATGATGAATAAGTTCAAAATAAAAATAAAAATCACTTGACTACATTTATATTTTTGTTCTCATATATAAAGTAGAAATTGTTTTTGTTTTTTTAAAAAAAAAGAATTTTTACAATTAGAATATGTGATGCAACATTTAGAATAATATTTTGTATGTATATTTACCACGAACATCCACCAACATGAAAATGACGACTAGAAACCACATTAAGGGGCTGTAATAAAAGAGAAAAATGATTAGGTTATGAGAGAAGCTGAAAAAAAGAAAGAAAGAAAGAGACTAATTAAGATGTTTAATTAATTTAATGAATATATATTGTATCACTTTGTTAAATGATGTCAAAATAAATTAAAATATACTAGTAATGATGTTGGATCAATAACCTGATGCTAACCACAACTTTGAAATCTTCATCCAGTGATCGTTGTATGTACTGTTGGAAATTGAAGTTGTTATTCCCTATTGACATGTGAGCCTAAATGTGCAAACACAACACAAATAACTTAATTAATTAAATTATTTCATCTTAATTACATTAGTCTAAAAGAAAAATATAATTTAATGATATTGAAATTATATTGTAATCTAACAGTATAATGATATTGGTACTATGAAATTGTTAGCTTAACTAAGATGTCATTGTGTCCTGTTAGAATTCTGTATTCCAACAAGTTTATATAAAAAATGGATGATTACATACCGAGATAAAACCATGTCTCAAGGTGAGATAATCAACTTTTGCCACTGAATGAAAAAATTGTCTGAAAAAGCATTTCTGTTCATCCAAATATTACAGATTCATCATTAAATTTTTTGGTAAAATAGAAATTAATGTAAAGGTATATATTTAGAGAGAATTAAGGAAGACTCACAGTCCAGAGATGAGCTGAAGTTTTTGTAAAATTTGTCATGTGTCTTCTTCCAAATGTTGTTTGCCTTGTAAATCTAAATCGATTTGGATCTAATTAACAAAAATCATCTAATTAATTAATTAAGCTATGAACCGAATTTAACATTAATTTGTTCTATATATTTTTATAATTGTACTAAATTATAACTAGTCTTGTAAAAAAATTGACCATTCGTTACAAGTTTAGAAATTAATTATAGCATGAAAAACGTCTTTTCATGACTTGGTATGAAATCAAACTTCAATGAATAATATGAAAAATCATTCATGTTTGAAAAATAAACATTGCATACTTTGCACATTAATATTGTTGAAAAATTGCTCATGCAATTTGTCTTTGGGGCTAGGTCATTGATAATTTTACTGTTCTGGGTCTAATTACTTTACACATTAATATGTTGAAAACTTGAATAGAGATTAATTAATCTAGGAATTATTAATTTTGTTTAATCTAGGAATTCAAAGCTCATGCAATCATATATGAAAAATGTTACTTTTTCTAATTTTAATGCAAGTGATAGGAAGGTACTAGCTTAACCGGAATGTTCAGGTTCTTTTCTAATCAGCTTTTTATTTTAAAAAAATTATAACTATCGATTTTATTTTTTTATTGATATGAGTTTTTTTTTTTTTTTTTTAATTTATAAATATAATATATTTTTAAAAGTGTATTACTTTCATATAAAATTAATACGGGGCATTAGGTAGTGTGATAAATTGATTCAAACATGAGATCTTGAAATCATACCATTGGCAACTTGGTACTCAGTTGTCTGAGTTTCCTTCTCCCAAGCTTTCCAGCGTCTCATCTATGATCAAGTGAGAAGAAGTACAATTATTAAAATTGCATATCAAGAATAATTCAATACAAAAAGTATATCTATGATTTGAACTAAAAATAAGGATACCCATAATTAATTAAAAAGTTTCATAATTAATTACCTTAGCCCTGCCCAAAGCCATGGTTAGAACACTGTACACAATTTGCATAACTGCTAACACAAAAATGAATATGTGAAGCTCGTGGATCCCATCTTCTGTTATTAAAGATACCTTTCCCTGAAAATTATTACTTTAATTAACAAACAATAATTAAAAATTAAAAAAAATTTAAGTCCAAGCTTTGATCAAAATCAAATTAATTAACCAAAATCAAAAAATAAAAACCTTTGAAGTACAAGGATCAGAAATTGCACCAGCATCCTCTTCATCATCAGCTAATAGTCTATGTTCTTGCCATAGAATATTAGCTAAAAACAAATTTCCAGTGAATCTATTGATCACAAAATGCTCATAATTTTGTAGTCTTGTGGTTTCAGATTCATTAATCTCTTTACGACATGGAAGCATAGAGTCTGCAAGCTTTGTGGGTATGCAGATTTTAGATATTGGTTCTTGAGTCACTGCTAACATTAGTGATATGAATCCCAATACCATCAACTCTGGAAAAAATAAATAATTAAAAAACAAATAAAATTCTCAAATGCTATATATATTATGAACAGAATATCGCTGGATCAGTATACTTGCAGATAATTATGAGAAAAAGGGAGTATTATATATATATTTGGTTGCACCTGATTTGAGTCTTTCAATTGCATCACTCAAAGCAATTTTTCGACGCTTCTTAAGCCACTGAATGAAGAATATATAGAAAAAATTAAAAAAGTTATGTTAGTAGAGCATGATAAATAATTAATTAAAATAGGTAATTACAAAATTATTAAAGTAATTATTGATCATTTACTTACATTTGTAAGGAGATGGATTATGTGCTCTATAATAATGGAAATTGAGATCATAACAAGGCAAACGGTGGCAAGTGCCCAACTTGGTGTATGTTCAAGAGATCGATTTGATGTGTCTTCGGCAGCCATTACTCAACTTCTAAGATTCTTATTGAGTTATTGTTAATATTAACATGGAGGAGATATATATATATATACATGAATTGAGGTGCCAAAACTTTATATATGACTATTTTGCACATTGATTTATATATATTTATTTAAATTAATTAAGCACCAATACTATTTTTTTTTCCCTCTATCGTACGTGATGTATGATGATATTATTGTCTAGTCAAGTACTATCATGCAAATTATTTATATTGTGATTAGGAAATATTTTAGGATTCCTTTATTATATTGAAAATAAATTTGATTATATCACATTTTATTTTATTACAGTTTATCAATTATAATATGATATATATTTTTATAACTGAAAAAAATGAATTCTTAACTGTGTGTTAATTATTGTTCAATTCTAATTTAAATTATTAATTAAACATTGATGTCTTGATTTATGATACTTTTATAAGACGTACTGACGTTTAAACACGTTTAAGAGACAAAAATCCTTCCTACAGTATTACAACAATTACTGAGCCTGGCCGAAATTCTTATATGTGGTATTATTATGGTCAATGTTACACATATATCTTCAAAATTGATGCTTTGTGGAGGGGAAAAATACCTTTCAATGTCATAAGCAAATGCGTATTAGAAGAAAATGTTTAATAAATGAGACTTGAAATAATTTTTCCAAGTAACTTATTCAAAGCTAGCTGTTGGTATAGTGGTTTTAGCCACTCTTTCAATAATCTCTTAATCTAAAACTTGAAAATTGAAAGGAGTTAATTCCAGTTCATACACTTGTAATCCTCCTCTGACCTCACCAAGGAATTAACATATTTACCAAAATCAACTTATTTGATAATTAGAGGAGAAAAGTTTTTTCATTGGTTTGAAACTAATAAAAAGTCTCATCATGAATCAAAAAAATAAAAAATAAAAATTCTCATCATAAAACATGTGCTCAAAGCAAAAGTCTGAAGGCTGTATTGCTTGGATCATTCCTTTCATATGTGTATGGGCTACAATCAATGTTATTAAAATCGAATCGGAAGTTGAATCAGTTTTTTTATCAGTTCATGATCCGATCGATTCAATTTAATTTATCTGACATTTTCTCTTTTTTTTTAATTTTTTTTAGTTCAAAATGGTGTCGTTTTGAAAAAATTTGGTTCGACCAGTCACCGGTTTTTCTGATTTAAACTAATTTTTTTCTGTTCATAATTTATCCGGTTTTTTATGATTTAAAAACCAGATCAATAATCAGTTCTCAATTTAATCGGTCCGATCGGCCGAGCCGGTTCGATCCAATTTTAACAACATAGGCTACAATAGTGGGCTTCTGATTTGGTCTACATGACTCAGTCTTGGACTTGGAATAAACATACATTAGCCCTGGATACTAATGAAGATTGGGCTAAAAACTTATAGGCTTTGACATAATCCAACATATTTGAGAATGAAAACCAATGCTAAGGCCTAAGAGTAGAAGTGGTGGGTACATTGTAAATGTAACATTTACAAGAATGTTTCAAAATTGAACTGTAGTAACCTAAAATTATAATTAAAACGTTAAAAATTAAAAATTTCAATTGTGAGCGAGCTCAAGGCAAAAAAAAAAAAAAAATTGTGAGCGAGCCATTTCATAGAGTTAGCTTTGACCTGCTAACAATTCATCAGCTAACCGTAACTATTGAATTAAATATATTTAAATTCTTTAAAATGTAAAAATATCTCAATTTATCTAATGCAAGTAATAAAACATTAATATATTTTATATTTTGAGCAAGATTCAAATCAATAATTATAAATATATTATCAAGACTAAGACTCAAGGAAGACTTATATTTTGAAAAATCAAATGATAAAATAATAATATTATTATAAATTAATTTTGAGCATTGTATTCAGTTTATTTTTGTTATCCAAATAAAATATTAAGAACTTTAAAAAAAAAAATTCCCTCGATTTGATCTTGGAAAAAAAAAAAAAAAAAAAGGTTCTCTCCAATGTATATAATTTAAACTATCATACTAGCTATGTATTTTAATAGCTAACTGAATTGAGCTTTCTATTATGATTTTAACCTAATAAAAAGCTGAAACCATACGGGTTTACTGTTTGATTTCTCATGAAATAATTTATGTTGATTGATGAAAATTTCAGTATAAACAAAATAAATACACCATCTAAACTAAATATCAATTAGGTTAGACTTAATTACTCACAAAAGCAATCAGTTCATTGTAAACAAATATTGGCAACTCTCAAACAAACACCACAGTAATGATTACAAGCCATAAAGAGAACAATTTGTGCCTTTGATACCTACTTCAATAGAACTACTTCGTCCTTTGCTATTTGGTGGCAATGGACTAGCATTAGTCTTTTTTCTTTACACTTTGCCTTCGCATTCGAAGATATCTGATCACACTGCATATATAGTACAAGTTCAGAACACATGCATTGACAACAACATAAAATTTGAAAGATATCAATTAGAAAATAAATTTGATGAAAAAAGAAAAGGGGGTTGAGGTTACCCACTGACAAAGATTGAGAGATCCTATTTCAATTTCACAATTCACAATTGATAGTATTATAAGTCAAGGAGCAATTGCAGTTTCCAGTTCTTAAATACAGTGTCTTTTTTTTTTTTTTTTATATATATCCATAGCTTGAATCAACATCAAGCTATAAGACATATAGAAACCTCAAATTCAAGAGTTTTACTCAAAACTCAAAAGATTTCACTTGCAGTATTATTCTAAAAACTAACTTTGTTCTCGCTCTAAGCTTTTAGGCTTAATGACCAAAAAATCAGAATCCAAAGTTAAGTTGCAATAGTAAATAGAAATAAAAATAAATAATATTATTCTCTAATATGTTCATATCTGTAAATTTAAATGTTGCTTGTTGTTTAAATATTACATCTTCTATCAATCTGATCAAAATGATACCTCAAATAAAAGCCAAACTAATCCTGAAGATGAAGCAACAAAATATTCCAATATAAACAATGAGGAAATAAGAAAATCAATATAGTTGTTAATAGAGTTTGGGATACACATACTTATTCTAATTCTTCATGATACTTTCTGCATTTTCTAAGGCAATTAGGATCACGATCAGGAAGAGGATCACGATCTGAAAGAGGATCAGGAAGAGTATAAATTTCATAGTCTGAATCAATATTAAAAAAAAATAAACATAATAAAAACACGAGTAATTTATTATAAAATCCTTAAATTAGGCCAAATATTATCTCAATTTCGACAGAAAGTATTATATTTCTCCATCTAAACAGCATATTTCTCATCTAATTTAACACACGTATATAAAATTTAAAGAGAAAATACAAAATCAATTCGCATATAAAAAAAATCAAATTTGTAAGAAATTTAGAAAAACCTGTTATGGAAAGATATATTCCAATGGCAACGCCGAGGCTCAGACCAACAGTATTAATAAGTTTCGACTGACTGTACCTTGATGATTTTTCAGTTCAGAGATACAATAAAGCTCAGAATGAGTATCTTTCAGTGCTTCACCAACAGAACGACTTTTGGCGTCAAAGAGCCAAACAATTTCGGCTTCATTTTGGAGATTCAAATTCTCGTTTTTTCCATGCCGCTGCAACTAGTAGGAAAAAACGAAACTCAGTCCAACAATTAAAAGACGAGAATGGGAATTGGTTGACGTGGGGTTCTGGTTTAGAGGAGCTGATTAATTAAGGACTACTTTTCCCAATTATTTGTATCTAATAGAGCAGATTCTGAGTTGGTAATAAATGCGGTTCCTCCTTGTGTTTCCAGTGAACAGAATGAGGATCTGATTATGAATTTCACAGAGGAGGAAATTCGAATGGCAGTATTCTCGATGAGTCCGGATAAATCACCGGGACCGGATGACATAATCTGTGAGGCCTCGCCCGAACCCCTTCTCCTCGCTCGTGGAAAAAACGATTGCCTTAAAAAAAAGCGAGAGCGATTTTTTAGGGAGGTTAAGGAACGGGTTTTGGTGCTCACGATTGGAAGCGGCTATCGCCTCAGAAAATTGATTTTTGATTTTGAAAAGGATTCGGGAGTCGCCACCCTAATTTATTTTAAATGGAAAAATTAAGAAAAAATTCAATTTGACTCTAATTTTATTAATCTTTTGATTAATTTTGCCCAATGATAAGATCACTAATCTTCGAACCAAGTTTGGGTTCGGAGATTAGGTTGTTGGTTTTGAATAATCTGGATTTGACATTTAAAATTAATTTGACTTTTTTTAAAAAGGATTTCATGGATGACGAATATTGATAATAATAATGCATGAGCATGACATAATTTATGAGATAGGAAAGATAAAGAGTAAGTATTTAAAGTGCGGGTATTTAAACATCCACAAGTAAATGAGAGTATTTCCTCTAACACTTATGAGGATTAAGGAACTCACAAAATCTCTCATTTACTCCAAAAATAATTAACTAATTGCATTAATTAAGAATTTACATGGAAAAGTATAAATTTGACATTTACATGGAAAATAAAAGGGGGAAGGAATTGGTTGGGATTTGGATTTGAGACTTGGATTCAAATTTCAAGCGTGCCTACGTACCCCACTGAATGGGGATCAAAACCCACGTAGTTCATTCCACTAATGAGGTGGAAGGATTTAGGGATTGGTCAAATTGATTTGATTTGATTTGATTTGGGGTAATTTTAGAGTTGGTGAGAGAAGATGATGTACCTTCTCTTGGGGGAATTTTTTAGTGAGCGGAGTAATTTTTCGGACCAAAATACTATTTTGTCGGTTTTAATTTTGAAAAACAAGAGATTTGATGACTCAAACTTTAATTAATTAAAAAGATTAATTAACCATTTGAGTGAAAACTTTAATTTTAAAAAAAAAGATTAATTAATTAAAATTAATTTTTAATTAATTAACTAGTTGAGAGTTGGTGGAAGATTAAAAAAAGAATTAATTAATTAATTAAAATTAATTAATTAATTGGGAATTGGTGAAAATTTTAAAAAGATTAATTAGTTAATTAAAATTAATTTTTAATTAACTAATTAATTAATTAGAAAGAGAGTAAAACTAATTAGAGAGAGAGAGAGAAATCAATTTGGAAATTTCACAAAATGATTTTGGTGTGTTTTGAAATGAAGGAAATGGGGGGTGTTTATAGGAAAAGTTGGAGTGAAAAAAAGATCAAAATGATACAAAAAAGTAGAAAAAATGGGAGGCAAATTCGGGATTTCGAGAAAAAGCGGCGGAGCCGCGCGCGCTCTGCGCATATTTTCCAAATAAAATATTAAGAAATAAAAAAAAATCTTAATAAAGTACAGCCTTATTAAAGTACATCGCCGATCTCTTCTATCCTCCTCAATTTCTCTCTTATTAAAGTACAGCCTTTTTTCCCTCAAATTTCTCTCTTTATGTCTGTTTTCTATTACCTTCATTGATTTTGGGTGTTTGAAATCGAAAATCAGAGAAACAAAAGGAAAGAATCAGTGGTTTACCTACATCAGCAATGAAAAAGATGACCGGAGTAAAGGTATCTGCGTGATCGGCGACGATGGAAGAACGGAACGGCCGATGGTGTGTTGTGGTGTCCCTCTCACATGGAGGGACCCACAATTGAAATAAAAATAATAATAAAAAAAAAAAGTTGACACCGATTGAAAATACTGCATCCATTATGACTTTGCTGAAGCCAATTCCATTTGGAATTGACTTCTTCATTAAAGTGGTGTTTTGCATTACTATAAAAAGCCATGCATAGAATTGAAGGAAATAATAAAAAAATTGTAAGAAGCAATTTGAGAGTCAGAGAGAAAATTTTTCTGAAGAAATTTGTAAGAGAGTTTTGATAATTTTTATCCGTTCAAAAATTATCCTACATTTTTTTAATCTTTGTTCACTGTGAAAAAGAGTGTACTGAGATTAGGTGTTGTGTGAAAGAGGGTTTACAATTTTATCCGTCCAAAAATTGTACTGTGTAACTATAAGAGATATAGTGAATTATTTCTTGTGGATCGTGAATGTAAATTTATTGAGAAATCGAACAACGTAAAATTCGTATTGTTTTTGCTGTGAGCTATTTATTTATTTCTGCTTCCACTGTACTTGTGAAATATTCCATAAAATTTCTCAACATGGTGATCAGTGGAGTTGGTACGATTTGATAAAGCAGCGAAGGTGACCCACGGTAACCAGGCTCGAACGAATAGCGAATCAAAATAAACATGGTAAAGGCAAGTTAAAATAGGATCTCTCAATTAGATAAAATAGTCTCTCTCTTTTTTTTTTTTTTTTCTTTTTTATCAAATTTATTTTCTAATTGATATCTTTCAAATTTTATATTAATTGTCATGCATGTGTTCTGAATTTGTATTCTATATGCAGTGCTATCGGAAACATTGGATCTGGATGGGAAAGTGTCGCGTTGAAAGACAAAAAGCTAGCCCAGTGCCTCCAATTACCGAAGGGATTAATGAAATAGTTCTATTGAAGGGGTAACTGAACTGAATTTTACCCTCTATGGTAATGATAGGTCTATTGAAGTAGTAGGCATCAAGGCACAAATTGTTCTCTTTATGCCTTGTAAGCATTACTGTGGTGTTTGTTTGAGAGTTGCAAATATTTATTTACAATGAACTGATTACTTTTGTGAGTAATTAAGTCTGACCTAATTGATATTTAGTTTAGATGGTGTATTTATTTTATTTATTCTGGAATTTCCATCAATCAACATAAATTATTTCATGAAAAGTCAAACTGTAAAAACTGAGCTGCCAAAATCAGGTGGGAAAGAATTGGCTTGCCTTCTCAATTGAGATTTCTCAAAAAAAAGCATCATTTTAGATGACTTTTAAACCAAAAAAAGAAAAAAAAAATCTATTTAAGAGTATTGCTTGGCATTGTTATTGGAAATAGGTGTTTTATTAGAGCTTTTATAACTATTTACATGAGAAATTTACTTTTAAAGGCATTTATAAGATGTTTTATTCGGTATTAGCACAAATTGCAATTGTAGATACTCTTAAAATTGTAGGTTTTTTTTAATAGAAATAAAAAATTTAGTAAGAAACACTGCCATGGAAAGTTAGTCTTTGATTGCAACCCACATAAGCCACTACATCTGACGGCCTTTCAAATGTATTTCGAGATTGGTAAGACAAGATAGAACTGATTTTGGCCTCTCAAAGTAATATCATTACTTGATTGTCAATTGTTTTTCCTCATGATCGATTTAGGTAATTTTTTTTCCAAGATAAAGGAAAAGAAATTACAGCCTTAGTTCTAAAAATATCTCTGATCCACCACACCTGAACAGAGATGTTAGAACAAAAGCCAGGAACTAAAGCTTATTTGGCCATGTTATGAGCCACGAAGTTAGAATCTCGTTTTACAAAAGCTAATGAAAAATTAGGGAAAGGCCCAAGTAATCTAGTGGTATCCTGCTGCACAAGAACAA
>CATKHJ011330565.1:0-16532 GCA_949750685.1 Vernicia montana
AATTGAGCTCCTCTATGATTGAATTGAATGATTTGATGCTCAATTGGAAGATTGATTGATTAATTTTTGGTTTTCCCCAATTATGCATTTCGGCCTTAACTTGGATTTCAAACCTAAGTTGTTTAATTTTGTTTACATGTCAAATTGAGCTCCTCCATGATTAAATTGAATGATTGGATGCTCAATTGGAAGATTGATTGCCTAATTGCAAGTTTTCCCCAAATGTTAGATTATACCAATTAGGGTTACTTTGAATCAAACATGTATAATTTCAATTGAATATTCAAATGAGCTTGTATGAATGTTAATTTGATAATTCTTAAGTCAATTTGAAGTATAAATGTTGAATTGATGATTTTCCCCAAATTGAACCTAAGTCAATTAAGGTTTGTCAAATTGAGTGACCTAAGTTGCAATTGATGATGCAATTGAGTCCAATTATATGTGCATGACTTGAATGAAGTGCTAATTGGTCTAATTGACCAAATGCATGTAAATTAGGGTACTTGGACCATTCGGCCATGACATGGTTGAATGTATCTAAGTACTATAAATTGATTTGATTATGTGTTTAAGCATGTATGTGCAATTGAATGATGAATAAGTGATTGAGTTGTGTGAGACCTATGTGATGAATGGAAATTGTTTATCTAAGACCATTTGGCCTTGATTGTGAATTGAGCCTTAGTTCTCTATAATTGACTATGAGTATGATAACGAGTCTACCATTTATGGTATAACTTAATATGAATGATGATTGATGTGTTACATATGTAACCTTAGTTAGTGCGCTAAGGATAGACTTAAGATTAAGTTAAGGTTAGTAATGCTTGAGTAT
The DNA here is from genome assembly GCA_949750685.1 of Vernicia montana. Taxonomy (NCBI): domain Eukaryota; kingdom Viridiplantae; phylum Streptophyta; class Magnoliopsida; order Malpighiales; family Euphorbiaceae; genus Vernicia; species Vernicia montana. Next base: position 839 of record CATKHJ011330565.1, read on the forward strand.
AAGATTGTGTAGTAATGAGTCTCGTATGATGATTACTTGTAGAAGATAAAGGAAAGGCTTGTGTTTAAGAAGGAGATGCCAATCCTCATTGCTAGTGATACTTAATAAGAGCTGAGGATTCGAGGTGAGTTCATGATATGCTAGTATTATATGAGCATTCATATTTGTAATTACGAGATATTGAAATTCTAGCAAATGTTCATATCACATGTTCATACCTAAAATCATCATTTCTTTGCTATGCTAGAATTATTCACCCAAGGCCTTCGGCCTATCTCTAAAGAGTATATCTACGTTTGTCTCATTGATATATCAAACTATTATTGAATCCTAAATTGGATATTGAGGCATGATTCATTCTTATATGCCACATTGATTTACTATGAGTTATATTGTTATATATGAATATGAGAAAGCAAAAATCCCCCGATTGATGTGGGGTTATACATCGGGCCTGTGCACACGGTAAAATACCCGCGGATAGGGTGAGCGTATCCGGACTTTAGTTAGGGAAAGTTTGAGGTCCTAACCGTGAGACCTGATCAGTCTTACGTGATATTATGTGATGTGAGTAAGTAAGACATTAGCCACTACTCTATTATTATGTGGGAAGCATACCGCTTCTGATCTTATATTTCTGCTAAAATGATAAACGTTATATAATTTGTATCATAAGATACCTTATACCATGAGATTGTTCATTTCATATTTTACTTATAACTGCCAGCATATCATATTAGTATATTGTGTTCTCATTGAGATTTATCTCACCCCGTAGTGTTTACTCTTTTTTTTCAGGATTATAGAGGCTAGTGCAAGGTAACCCTCTCAAGCCACCTTTCATCGCTTGGGAGATTACTATGCCGCATTTGGGTCGTTTGTTTATTTTGATTGGTTTGTAATATGTGTACTTTTATTAGAGCTCCACGGGTCAAGATATTAGTACTGTGTATTTGGATGACTGTAATCCTTTAAGTTTATTGACTATTAAGTTATGAGATATTAACCAATCATGTGATATAAGGAAATTAAAATCAATTATCGGTCACGTATAATTAAAGATCAATTATGCATGTAATATGGATAGTATGTATGATAGGATTCATCTATAAGAGTTGGCTATGATCTTGGGAACGTAATTGCCATGTGATAGTGAGAGTAGTATAGATAAGGGTTTTACGGGTTTAGGTGACCTTACGTCTTCCTATACCCTAGGACCGTCACATCTCGAAAGGCGGGATGTGACAAACTTTCACAGCATGTTCAAATGATAGCTGAGCAGGCCAAGGTGATTCAGGAGTTGCGGGACTTTACACGAGATTTGGCGACACAAATGAGTACTCTGATTGGTTCTCAGCGTCCTCCAGCTCATCCTGATTCTCAGCGTCCTCCAAATGCGCATGGTTCTCATCAGCATAGTGATAGTGATGATGATTAACATAGTAATGGTGATGATGAAAATGATCACTTATCTACATGGTAGTATCTCTACTTTAGACATTTTATTTTTTATTGTATTTTAATTACTATACCATAATTACTTTATGAATTAAAATATTGTCTTTTATATATATGTTATCTTTAGATTTTTTTTCTCGTTTATATATAATAATATTATCTTTTATGTATATATTGTCTTTAGATTTTATACATATAATATAAATGTTTTTATTATTTATATTTTATTTCAAAATCGGATTAAAAAAAAAGCTAAAAAAAAAAAATATTTATCGCTAGATTATTGAATTACCGACTAAATACCGACAATAGGGTTTTGTTACTCAATTTACCTACGAAATATCATTCGGTAAAAGTAGTTACATCCAAATATTTTATACATTTACCGACAACAATAAATCAATTACCGACTAAATATTTCGTCGGTAAAGTAAAGCCTACAAATCAATTTTATAAATTACCGACAACATATAACCCATTTACTGACTAAATTTGCAGTCGGTAATTTATTAGCAAACAAATTATTTACGCATTTACCGACAAAAATATAACAATTTACCGACTAAATTTTCAGTCGGTAATTTATTAGCCGACAAATTATTTATGCATTTACCGACAAAAATAAAAAAATTTACCGACTAAATTGTCAGTCGGTAATTTGTTTGCCGACAAATTAATTACGAAATTACCGACAAAAATAAAACAATTTACCGACTAAATTTTTAGTCGGTAATTACTGACAAATTAAGTTTCCGTCGGTATTTTTTTTCCGACAAGGCAAAAACTGACTTAATTTTTTAGTCGGTATTCCGTCGGTATATTGTAATACCGACGGATTACCGACTAAATAAGTTGTTGATAAATAGTATTTTTTTTGTAGTGTCAATTCGGTATAGTTCAGTTCAATTCGGTGCGGTTCTCAGTCCAAATATACTTTAATACCCATAACCGTACCAAAACATTTCACTCGGTCCAGTTCGGTTCGAGAAAAGTAAAAAAGTCAACGGTTCGGTCCGGTTATGAATATTTTTGGTTCGGTTATTCGATTCAATTTGAAACTTTTAATATCCGTGCTCAGTTCTATATAGGAATAATCTCAATGTAATAATAAAAAATTTTGATTCTAATTATAGTTAGTTATAAATAAAAATAAACTCTATATTGTAATAAATTATAATTTTTTTTAGGTTACATCTTAAAAAAATTTAGTAATAATTATACAATTATATTTTAAAAAATATATATGCTATGCTATATGAAATATCAAAGATAAAATAAAATATTTATGTAAAATTATTTGACACAATCACATGTTTAAACTTGCGAGTACGTAATAATTTTATGATTAACTTCTTTTTGACTTCTATATTTTATATTATATACTTAATAACTAGCTATTATTGTATGTAACTTATATTAAAATATTATATTATTTACTTCTATACTTTTTAATTAATTAAGTTAAAATAAAATGTTTTGTGAATACACCTCTATTAAATTATAATCTTCTCATAATAATTTTTGAAATCTTTATTAAATTATAAGCTTCTCATAATAATAATAAAATTAATTTGATTACTACTCTATATTCATAGAGAGAAGGAAAACTGTAATTTTTTTTTTTTTTTTTTTATGTTAAGTAAATGAAATTTGGTTACATTTCCATGGCCATTCAGCCACATTACACAGGTCCAAGACGTGGGAAGATATTATTGGTAGTTAAATCTCAAAGCTTTAAATGATTTTCCTCGCAGAGGATCCATTTTCGGAAAAAATTAAAAAAAACATAACGAACACTATTTTCTCTCTCCAAATCAAATAGCTGGTTTTTTCTCTTTTTGTCACAAAGCGACTCTCCTCTGTTTCTCTTTATCAATATCAGATATTTTTCCTTACCTCTCGGCAACCACCCATTAAATGATCCCTTTCTTACTTTGTTCGACTTAGTCTTTCTCTTTCTCTGAATTTTCTAAACTTTCATGGAGTCCTTGCATATCTGCTATACACCCTCATTCCATTCATTTCCAATATTAGAAAATAGTACCCGTCACCGTTTTAGCCCGATCACGCATGTGGGTTTTGGTAAAAATCTTTGCTTGACTCTTGTAAGATCAAATAGAGGTGGGATTGAAAGATCACAAAAGGAAAAGGACAAGGAAGAAAAGGGTCTTTTATTGGGTGAAGAAAGAGATGAGACGGGTTCTGTTATTGGGTTTAAATTGATTTCTCAATCTGGTATGTTCATTATTTTTGATACTTTTCGGGTTTTCTGTTTATGGTTTTTGATCAGTTGTTTATTCTGCTGTTTGTTTGGTCAGTATAATTTAATGATATTTGAATTTTGAAATGTTGTTTAATATGTTTGTTTCGATTTTTTGAATTTTGAATGAATTGAATGCCTTTTGGATTGGTTGCTTCTTTTCTTTGCCTACTATAATTTACCCGTTTTCCATAATCCTTGATTTTTCCACTTTTTCCTGTTCATACACATTTCTATCCATCTATGCCTCTTTTGTGATGATAAAAAGGATAATTTATTTATTTTTTCCTTTCCAGCAGAAATAATAGTTTATAGCAAGATCAAGTCTCTGGTCATTGAAATAATCATTTTTGTACCATTTGAAGCATGACACTGAGTAGCAGATTTGATGTGACAGTTAAGCAATAAATCACATGCTTAGGTTAACTTTTTGGGGCCCGCCTCTCATTTGATGTCAGGTGGTGATGGCTTTCTAGGATTTAGAGACAAATTGTATGTAATTCTAGGTTCGAGGATATGCCTAAATTTCAACACATAATTCCAGGTTATAGTATATGCCTAAGTTTAACCCCAAAAAATGAAAAATCACTTCTTTTTTTTGTCAAAAATGAAAAATCAAATTGGGTGGCAGTAGATTTAGTATCAAATCTTTGATCTTTAATGAGGACTTAAAGATGATATTTTTTTTAAATTAATTAGTTCTGATCATTCGAGTACTTTGATCAAATTTTAGAGTTACAAAGCAGTTTCTTGTGAACTGTAGTATTTCCCTTTTTTTTTTTTTTTTTTTTTGCCAAAGGAACTAGTATTTCCTTGAGGTATTTTTATGTGGTATCCACTTTCGAAATAAAAGATACAATGTTCTGAAGGTCAACCCAGTCATTAAAGTCATAGGACAGCCAGACCAAGAGTAAGAGACCGAACCAGGGTCAAAGTCAAACCTAGGGTCAAAACATATTTTAAAATTTTAAATTTTTTTATATTAAAATTTTATAATTATATGCAATTTATTATTATTTTTTGAAATAAATATTATTTTAGATTTGGTGCATGCGTACAAGAGCAGTAGAGCAGGAATGAATGTATTAGTCATGTTTAATTGTTTATAAATACAGAAAAAGATAATATAAAGTTAGAAAGAATGTAAATGAGCATAAATTATTTGTCAATTTTGTTTTACTAATATGAGAGATTTTATTGACGTAGGAGTGTGTTCTACATGTTATTAACTGGAGGCTGCACGTACAACATTTCATTAACTGGAGGCTAACTCATGGTTTTCTAGCCTGATTGGCCGGTTCCCAAAACACTGCTGAAATAGGATTCATCACTTTTGTTATTGCAGTTCTTTAACATGGCAGTGAAAATGACTTTTATATTTTAATTCATATATTTGTAATTCATACTGCTTAAAAGAATATGCTGGATTCTATTGTAAACTGTTTGTCCAGTTAATGGTAACAATTAAAATTGTTAGAACCATGCCAAGATATCCCTGTTATATGAGAGGTGTCTTTTGAGTATAGAATTTTGTCCATATGCCCAAGTATACTGCTCTTTTCAATGGAAAGGGCTAGTTAACATTATACTATTGATGTACTTTTAACAACAATCCTAGCTCACTGAAGATGGAAAATGCTAGACTGAAGCACATTTCTAATATTGTTTAATATTGGTTATTGTTAATGGAAAATGGATATGAAGTTACCTATCCATGCTATGCAATCCTTTGGGCTTTCCTAGGCTGAAGGGCTATGCTACACATTTTAATGTTGTGTTCTGGATTATGTTGGATGATGAAGACTTGTACAAAAGCTTATTGTAAAACTGATAAATTTGACCTACAGGTGCTGGAGAAATTGAATCCCATGAAAATGTAGCTATTGATAGAGTAGAAGAAACTGTGGATGCCAAGGGCAAAGAGAAAACCCAAACTAGAGTAAATCACAATATTATTTTTGTTACTGCTGAAGCAGCTCCATATTCAAAGACAGGTGGATTAGGAGATGTTTGTGGTTCCTTGCCTATTGCTCTGGCTGCCCGTGGACATCGAGTAATGGTAGTTTCCCCCAGATACCTTCATGGAAGTCCTCAAGATCAGAATTTTGCTAATGCTTCAGATTTAGAAAGCTGCATCAAGATATATTGCTTTGGAGGGGCACAAGAGGTCTCTTTCTTCCATGAGTATAGGGAAGGTGTTGATTGGGTAAGATTTCTGGATTATTGTCCTTTATAAATTTGCAGAGCTTTTTTAAAATTTCTGTAAAATTAAATAGCTTCTTTTGAAAATTATTTAAGAAACAATAAACTTCATTTTTTCCTTTTGCTCTTATTCCTTTCCAAGTAACACTGCCAGAGTAGCAAAATCTTTGTGATAAAAATGAGTTCTATATGTTTTCATTTTAGGTGTTTGTAGACCATCCTTCATACCATCGGCCTGGAAACCCATATGGTGATAGTCGTGGTGCTTTTGGTGATAATCAGGTAGCTTATCTGATTTTCTAGTTGCAGGGCTAATATTGATTATGTTTATAGGCTTTTTGGTTTACAAAAAATGATGAGCTTTTTCCTCATTTGGTTTTACAGTTTCGGTTCACTGTACTATGCCATGCAGCATGTGAAGCTCCGTTAGTGCTTCCGCTTGGAGGTTATACCTATGGAGAAAAATGCCTTTTTATTGCTAATGACTGGCATGCTGGCCTGGTCCCTATGTAAGTCTCTTGTTGATCTCTATATTCCTTTACTTTCTAGAAAATACCTGAAGCTTTTCAACGCTTGTTGTTCAAACATGCATCGGCCAATGGTCTCTGGCTATTTTTTTCTTATCTCTTCTCGTCCTCCCCCCCCCCCCCCCCTTCTCTCGCTCTGCTATTTCTCTATTGTAGATTGTGTTCTATTTCAGGAATGATTTCTACCATACTCCCCATTATTGTGTGAAATTTGATTGAAATGTATGGTGGTACTGTTTGGTAAAGTCATAAATGTTAGTCAGGTGTTGATCTATGTATGGCCTGTGGTTCAGACTTTTGGCTGCCAAATATCGTCCATATGGAGTTTATAAGGATGCCCGAAGTGTTCTTGTTATACATAACCTTGCACATCAGGTAAATGTTTCTCGGGTATTTAAAATTTATATTTAGTGCTACTCATTGTGCCTCCTAGGTCTTGTAATCTTCAAACATGTAAAATGAATTTCTTTTTAATTAAGGTGCACGTTTGCAATTCCTAATTCAAACAATTTTGTCTGCATATATTAGGGAGTGGAACCTGCAGTCACATATAAAAACTTTGGACTGCCTTCAGAGTGGTATGGGGCACTGGAATGGGTGTTCCCCACGTGGGCAAGGACACATGCTCTTGACACAGGTGAAGCTGTAAATATACTAAAGGGTGCAATTGTGACAGCTGATCGAATACTTACAGTTAGCAAGGTCATTGACATTATACATCAAGTGCTTCCTTTGAGGTGTTTTATTTGGTGAAAGATGATATCCCCAATAATTTGTGGTGATGGATACTTCGAAATTTTCAACACCCAAGTATTTAAGAATTAGAATCCTCTATTTGATGGGTTCACTTTTGAAATAATCTAAATTATAATGAAAATTGGAGAACAATGAGGTTATAGTTCATCATACTAATATTGATTATTTCAATATTAATTGCAGGGCTATTCTTGGGAGATAACAACTGTGGAGGGTGGATATGGTCTGCATGAGTTGTTATCCTGTCGAAGGAGTGTTTTGAATGGTATGTTTTCGAATTTCATATCTAGACCATTGTTTGCAAATAAGGGTCTTATCAGATGATGATGCTGGTTTTTGTACCCAACGATATACATTTTGGTGGTTGATTTAGTAATTTATATTATTTTCATTAGGGATCACTAATGGCATTGATGTTTCTGAATGGGATCCATCATCTGATAAACATATTGCTTTCCATTACTCTGCTGATGATCTCTCTGGAAAGGTGGTTAAGTCTCTCTCTCTCTCTCTTTTCTTTTTCTTTTTTATCCCCCTATAACCAATAGTTTTAAAACATTGTTCCCTCAGCCAGTTCTTTGCAAATTGCAGGTTCAGTGTAAGATTGCTTTGCAGAAAGAATTAGGTCTTCCCATTAGGTCAGATTGTCCATTGGTAAGATATTGATTCTTCTTATCCCATGTCTATTAATAATAATATATCCTTTCTGTTAGTTGCTTGAAGTTGAAATTTGTAGATTGGATTCATTGGGAGACTGGACTATCAAAAAGGAATTGACCTGATTCGCTGGGCGGTTCCTGAGCTGATGGAAGATGATATTCAATTTGTAAGTGAGCTTTTCTATTCATTCCAATTTTGTATCATCTCTTTAACACTGAATTTGAAGGGGAATTGTTTATCACTTTATTGATTATTTGGTTACTTTTATTCGTTCTTTAAATTAATTTCAATCCCAAACATATTTGGTCATGTTTATTCACTTCAATTTTGAGAGTGAGCTACCTAAATAAAGTAGTATTAGTAGATACTTTTAGGTTTGAAATCAGAATACCTTGTTTTGAAATAGAGTGAGATTTAAATACTTTAATGGAGCCTCGTTGGGATGGGTGTGATTTATACTATATTGCATGTATGCATGAGCCTTCATAAATTAAAGTGCAGGAATCTGTGGCCTTTTCATCCTTTTTAGGATTTTTGGATGCATTTTTTCTTTTAGACAACTAATGACATACATTATGTATCAGGTTATGCTGGGATCTGGGGATAGACTGTATGAAGACTGGATGAGAGCATCAGAATCAACTTACAGAGATAAATTTCGAGGTTGGGTAGGATTTAACGTCCCAATTTCTCACAGGATAACTGCAGGGTAAACCAAAATTTCCATTCATGTGTATGCACTACTAGAAATATGAATGACAGTGTTTGAAGTTCATGCAATGATACTGATTGAAGTCTTGGAATGAACAGCTGTGACATATTATTAATGCCCTCAAGATTTGAGCCATGTGGGCTAAATCAATTGTATGCTATGAGATATGGGACTGTACCAGTGGTTCATGGCACTGGAGGACTTAGGGTGAGTGAAATGTTCTAAAAATTAAAATTAGTTGTTTTTATGAAGGCATATGCACTAAAGGACTTGCTTTCTCTATATATATCAGGATACAGTACAGACTTTTGATCCATTTTCTCAAGGAGGTGTTGGAGAAGGCACTGGGTATGTGATTTTCTTTAAGATCTTGCACTACATTATTTTTTTGTAGGTTACTTGTCACTTGCAAAACTTAGTAGCCAAAATTGGCGCCTTTGTTCCACCTGGGGTAAAATAAAATAAATTTTGAACTTAAAATTCTGCATCTGATACTGAGTTTTGTAGCATCAATATCATTGAATTTTGGAACATAATTTTGTCTAGTTCTGATGCAGCAGATCTGCGGTCAGGAACTACTTCTTTAAAGATATTAAATTTAAGTGATTTATTTTGAGGTTACAAAAAAATAATTTTTCCAAGTCATAGTTTTCTTTTTGTCCCAGTTGTTCTTTTCCCATTCAAACTTTAATTTGCATTGGAATTGGAGGGATTTGGGTAGTCCACTACATGTGTCATTGCTTGCCAAATGGAAAAAGAATTCCATATATCTGTAGCTTTCATCATTTCTTTTCTCTTTCCTTCTCTTTCCCCTATTCCTATGTAGTTTGCCTTGTTTTTGCATCCCTACAGCTACTGTTTTGTATAGCATTTGCACCCAATCCTCGTACGATATTTCATGCTCAACAACATTGTTAGCTCTGCACATTTGTTAATTTTATTTCCTAACTCTGAATTTGTCTTTGTTTAATTGGATAACAACTTGCATAAAATCATTGTAATGTTGTGGTGTTTGGCAGGTGGGCTTTTTCTCCATTATCAAAAGAAAGTATGCTCTCGGTAAGTTAATTATATGGTTAACGTGCACTCTATCTCTGTTTTGAGTTTTTCCACGTATTTGAAAAAAGGGGTGTAAATGAGCCAAGCTGTTCGCGAGCGGCTCGAAGTTAGGCTCGATAAAAACTCGTTCGCGTTCGATTCGTTTTAGAAACGAGTCAAGTTTGAACCTTATTTTAAGGCTCGATGAATAAACGAGCCGATTTTGAGCAAAATTAAGCTCAGCTCGATTAAGCTCGTGAACAACTCGATTATAAGCTCGTGAACAGGCTCGCGAATAGCTCGATTAATAGGCTCGTGAACAACTTGATTATTATTATTATTATTATTAACTTAATAATTTTAACACTTCAAAAAATATAATTTAATACTCCTATAAACTTTTTGATAATTAAATTTGACTAAAATATATATTCTCCTAATTAACATAATCTAATATTTCCTTATTAGATAATCTAATATTCTAATCTTTAAAAATATTTTTTTTATTAATTAATCTTTTTGTAATAACGTGATACTCAATTTTATGATTGAATTTTTTTTTTTTCACTAAGTGGATGGTTTTATTTTTATATTAGTTTTAAGTATTTTTGTTATAGTTATTTTATTAGAAATAAATATTTAGGAAGTTGAGTATTTTGATAAATTATAAATGAGTTTCAAAACGAGTCGAATTCGAGCTTAACTCAATTATAATTTATTGACGAGCCAAGCTCGAGTCGAGTTTGAGCATGATTTTTAAGCTCGATCCAAAACTCGAGTTTAAACGAGCCGAGTTTGAACATGATTTTTAAACTCGAGCTCGAGCTTGGAAAAAAAATATCGAGTCAAGCCTGAACAAGTTAAAGCTCGGCTCGATTACATTCCTACTTGGAAATTATGATTCTAGTTCAATGCAAAACAATGTTTTAATTATTGATGAATTTTCCTTGTTGAAATCACCTTTAATGTTCTTTTTCTTTTGTTATCCATGAGAGAAATCATGGTTTATTACACAGTGATTATTGTATTCTTTTTGGAGTTTACACGTGGCAAAGTTGATTTTTGTGGTTTTTATAACTAGAACTAGATTATTGCAGACATTAATAAATTCATAAGAAAAAATATCATTATAAAATTTGTTTGTCGAAAAAGTTAAAAGGGGTTCCTTTTACGAGTATTCCCATGATGTAGGGCAAGCTGCCATGTCAATGCCTGCACATGCCACATGATCACTTTCTCACAAGAGTACATTTTAGGTGTCTTTCCATAAAAATAACGATAATGTAGCCAAATTTTGCAAAAACTTTGTTAAGCCATTTCAGAAGAAAATGTGTATTATTTCCAAGTAAAAAAAGAACAATTTGGCTCATGCCTCATGATGCAAATAAAATGAGCGTCAAAATAGGGAGAAGTCAGAGTAGCTGCTTAGTCTCATGCTAGCATAGTTGAATCTTTTTTTCACCATTCAAAATATTGTTAATACCTTGATTATTCTTTTGCAGTGAAACAATATATAATTTTACCTGTGGTTTCAACTTATTTTAATTCTTTGTTATTCTTGATAGGCATTAAGACTTGCTATAAGGACATATAGAGATCATAAAGCATCTTGGGAGGGAATAATGAAGAGAGGAATGGAAAGAAACTACACCTGGGAAAATGCTGCAATTCAATATGAACAGGTCTTCGAATGGGCCTTCATCGATTCACCCTATATTAACTAGTAGGTAATATAAAAAGTAGGGAGAGAAAGAACTATCAGAAATAAAAAAATAAAAAAAAACCCCAAAGTATTCCTTACTTTAGTTTTCATGCCAGAGGAAGCTGTATGCCAAAATATGAAACAAGGACCAGCAAGAAACCAAATTTTTTTCCCCTCCACATGCTCTATGTGACTGTGGGGTATTATTTTAGGTCATTCTTTTTGTTCAAAGATTATAATATAGGCTACATGTGCACATCATTGACAATTATTTTCTTTTTCTTTTTTAAATTTATTTTGCATAACAAAGTAGTTTGTTGATGTGTATATTTTGATGAAAGCAGGAGCAGCTGATTTTTGTGGTTTTTTTTTTTTTTTTTTTTGGGCAAACAGCCTTTTGCTTTTAAGGGGCTGCTTCACTATCACAGCCATCGATTGCAGATTTGCAGTGGCCTCGAATGGATCCCATTGTGGGATCCACTGCACTCAATGGCTGTGATTGTGCAGTCGCAAACTTTGCGATTGTACACAGCAGTTCTCTTTACTTGTTTTCTTAGAGCTTTGGACAATATCCCCATCATATAATACCATAATAGTAACGAGATTGCTTAACTAAATCACAATATTAGTAAATAATATTATATTTAATACATATAATTCAGGTTGAGCTTAATAATTTTAAAGATTTAGTTAATTTATGATAACAGTATTATCTAAAATTTAGCCTCTATGTCTTTATTAATTCATATTTAGTGTGATTACTAATTCATTATTTATTAATTTTAAGAATTATAAATTTGTGTATCAAATGAATTGTAAAAGACTTATTTGGTAAAACCCTCTTATATTTCTCTCATTTAAGTTGTGGGTCTTAGTTAGGATTGTAAATCGGGTTGGTTGGGTTGAACTAAAGGCAAGCTCAAGTTCAGCCTAAATTATTTTATTTAAAACTCAGGTCAAGTTCGATCTAAAACTCAATAAGTTTTGGGCCGAGTTCAAGCTAGCCCATTCACATTATTTTTCTCCTTATCATTGATAATCTACTTCTTATTTATTGAATTTAATTTTTAAATTTACTTTTATTAGATATTATCTTATAATGTATGAATTTATTGAATTTTTAAACAAATTTATTTATTAATAAAAGTAAAATATATAATATATAATATAAATTATTATTATATGAACTCATTCTAATATAATTATTATAAAAAAATATAAATGAATGAGAAGTTTAATAATATTTATTATAATTGCATTAAAAAAAAATATCAAATATAAGTATGGATGTGTGTATATATGTATTTTAGGGTCGGTTCTGATTATTTGGGATAAATTTATCTAAGTTCAAACTCCGTCGGAATTTAATTTGGGCTCAAAATTATGGGTAAAATTCAGTGCAGCCCAAACTCATATGAAACTCGATCAAAAATTTTTGGGCCGAACAGTTTGGGCTAGTCTAGTCCAATTTACAGTACCAATTTTACCATGTGAGACTCTAGTTTGCAAGAAAGAGAGATCATAGGATGACCCATATTATACCCAATAGTGTCATTTGTCATCAGTAGGGGTGAGCATCGGTTGGTTCGATTCTCAAATCAAATCAAATTGGTAAAACCAAATTTTTCTATTAAAACCGAACCGATCGAATTACAGTAAAATTTGAATTGAATCGAACAAAAAAAAATCAGTTCGATTCGATTTGAATTGATTAATAGGCTTTTTTTTGGGCCTATTCATATTTTGGGCTGATTGATTTTATTTTTTTATTTGATTCATAAAAAATATAAATTTCTTAATATATTTATATTTAAAATAACTTTAATTAATATTAAAACCACATATATTTTTAAACATAATCAATACTTTTTATTTAAAAAGAAACTTGAAATAATAATTTGAGATCTTAAAAATCCATTTTTATTTCCATGAGTTTATCAAACAAGTCATATAAATGGATGTAACTTGAAATGTGAAATTCACAGTCAAACATCAATTGCCAAAGCATATACTATTTCTCTAAGATCCATGTGGATCACTCCTTCTAAAGATGGCCACAACTCACAACTGTTTCACCTCCATAGCGATTGAAGTAAAATATGAAAATCCATAGAGTTTTTCTAACAAACTCTACTATTTAATTACAATGATTTAATTAACTAATTAATGGGAAACAAATAAACATACTAACATCTAAATATCCAGCAAATGACAAATTCATGCATTTTCACAAATATATAATAAAAAGATAACCACCACTTGAGTACAATAAAAAGGAGAGGAGAGGATCATCAAACAACCACCGAGTATCAAAGTTCAAGCACCTGAAACCAAAATTGAAATCCATGCAATCACCCAATTAAAAAAAAAAAAAAAAGTGCAACAGAAGTGCAAGAGAAGTGAAAATAAACATATAACAACAAAATTGAAAAAAAAAATTATACCTGAAATAGCATTAAACAACAAAGCTCAAATCAAGGCTAGTTAGTGTTTGATAAAGCCGACCCGATTCCTACATTTGGCAATTCTGAAACACAATACAAGTGATATCAAAATTGCAGCAAAAATTGAAAAGAAAAATATAAAACATTAAAATTAAAATTAATTATGCACCTTTTTCAAACTTTTCAAGCTCCTCTAATTGTTCTTCAACACATATAGGCTGTCTGCATTCTCGAAGCCAATCTTGTGTATAAATCAAACCTTCAACAATTGTAGGAGTCAAAGAACTCCTAAATACATCTAGAACCCTCCCACTAGTACTAAATACAGACTCCGAAGCAACGGTAGGTATAGGAACTGCCAACACATCCCTTGCCATTCGTGAAAAGATAGGAAATCTTTCAGAATTGAGCTTCCACCATTTTAATATATCAAGATCTTCCATTTCCTCTATGATGGCTTCATTTATATAGATTTCTAATTCATTTTTCCTATTCCCACTAACCCCACTCTCCATCTTTTGTTTCTTGAATCTAGATTTTAAGACAAATGTTAGCTTTTTAGCAATTCCTTCACTATCCGTAATAGTAGAAGAATTAGAGAGGCTGCAATGACTTATGGTGTCATTATCATGTTGGTACATATTCTTATACTCCTTAAACAACTCAAAAAGTTCATCTTTTACACTTTTAAATAAATTTTCACCATTTTCAGCACCATACATTTCACAAAATGAGTACTCCATGTATTCAAACTTATCACGAGGGTCAAGAACATTAACAAAAAATATGAGTTTATTCATTTTTTCCAGATCCCCCCCAATACTTGTCAAATTTTGTTTTCATTGAATCACTCATCACTTTTACCTCTAAATCAGCACTATCTTTCCACTCATTCAAAATGTAAGATAAATCACTAATCTCACTAAAAAATGAATTAGAAGTGACATATAACAAACCCGAAATACGCAATGTGAGCTCATAAAAATGTTGCAATAATTCTGCCATTCTTCTAACACAAGACCAATCAATAAAACAAGGCACCCCATCCTCCCCTAAATCAACCTTGAAATTTGATTCTTGTTCTTCATACCTATCAAATGCCCTTTCAAATTTTTCAGCAGTTTTCAACATCAAATAGGTGGAATTCCACCTAGTAGGCACATCTAAACACAATGAATTCTTGCACTCGATGCCTTCCCACTCTATACACTCCTTAAATTTCTTAATTCTAGCGGGAGAATTCCAAACATACCTAACAGCATCCCTCACTCATTTCACTGAAGGATTTACATCTTTCAAGCCATCAGAAACCACCAAATTAATTATATGTGCAATACACCTCATGTGAAGGTATTTTCACTTTGACATACTACTCCCCCAATTTAACATTCTCTTTTTCAAGAAAGCAATGGCTGTATCGTTTGACCCAGCATTATCTACAGTAATGGTAAACACATTATTCAACCCCCAATCAAGCAAACAATTTTCTATTGCCTTACCAATGTAGTCACCTCTATGGCTAGATACCAGACAAAAATTAAGAATTTTTTTATGCAATCTCCACTCATGATCAATGAAGTGAGCTGTAATGCACATGTAATTAATTTTTTGTACTGATGTCCAAGTATCCGTGGTAAGACTAACTCGTTGATAATTTTTTTTCAAATAAGACTTCAATCTCAACCTCTCATCGAAATACAATTAATAACAATCTCGTGAAACCGTCCATCGGGATGGAATTCTAAACCTAGGACATGCACGAGCCATGAGTCTTTTAAACCCCTCCCCTTCCACAAATTTAAATGGAAGCTCATCAACAATGATCATGTATGCAAGTGCTTCTCTAATTGCATCTTGATCAAATCTCCAACTACTAAGTGTACCCACTCTAATATTACTCTCACCCTCTTGACAATTACCATCCGGTTGCAAAGA
>CATKHJ011330676.1:0-58853 GCA_949750685.1 Vernicia montana
GGATTCGGCACCTTGGGTACTCCATTATAAATAGAGCTCTTTTCTCCATTACACGGGTAACGTAATTCTAAACACTTTCTACAGCTAAAAAGCTTATCAATCTCCATCCTTTCTAACTTAAGCATCGGAGTGGTCCCCCAGGCACATCGCCTGGACCCTCTAACTTGCTGTCTTGCAGGATCAAGAGATCGCCTACACGTGTGCTAGAGATCGAAGTTATTTCTGAGCACATCAATTACAGTTTCATTCCAGTATCAATCCGTAAGGAGAATCGGTCCAGTTATGATCCTCCTTATCTTGAATTTAAACCGAAATCATTGGTTCTATTTTGGTTCAAACCGTGGCCTGCACTTGTTGCTAAGATTTGTAGGTTAATGTCACACAATAGAGCAGGTGGGCAGTGGGCTTTAATAGCTAGAAATTGAATGTCATATTGCACGCTTTGTGACAGGTGATGTGACCGATATGAGTAATTTAGAATATAAGAATTTCATGAGATCTCAGCCATTGACTCAATAGAATTTTTAAAAAGATAAGAATATAGAAATTTTTATCATTTTTTATTAATCAATAATATTGATATTTATTTAATGAATGATATTTTATCAATTTGAATGTAATAATCTATTTCAATAGAATTTTTATTTTTTTTAATGTTTTATTCTATGTATATGAATTGATTGTGTAATTTTTAAATAATTTTTTTAATATGAAATTATTAAAAAAATTATAATAGCAAGAATTGTATGTGATTTTAGTTGGATTTGTGCCATTTCATTTTGATAAAAAAATTATATTTGATTTTAGTTGGATTTGTACAAGTTTTGTAATATATATATATATATATATATATATATATATATATATATATATATATATATATATACTTGAACCGGTTGTTGTATAGTTTGAAATCAAAACCAGAACCGTTACACATCGAAACTAAAATTGTTTCGGTTCAAAATCAAAACCAAACTGTCTATTTATGACAATTTTGATTTTGATTTTAGTCTGATATGAAATTGTGGCCAGAGCTAGAGCGGACACAAGGGGGCAAGGGAGGGCCACAATCCCCCTAGCCCCAAATTTTTATTTTTTTTAAATTACACTTAAAATTTTTAAGTTTTTTATATTTGCTTCCCTAAATTTTTATATTTTTATCATATTTGCTCTTTCAATTTTTATTTTACCTTTCTAACTTATGAAATTTTTATAGTTAACCTGTTAACTCCATAATTTTTTGTAATTTTATACTTATAATTTTTAATTTTTTTAATTTTATACTCTTAAAATTTTTATTTTTTACATATTTTTCCTTAAACTTTTTTTTATACCTCTAATTCTAAGAATTTTTATATTTAAATATAATTTTATAAAAAATTAATATTATTAAATTTCGCCTCTTTAATTAAAATCTTGCATCCCCCACTCGCCATAGCTAAAGTAAAGAATAAGTGTACAAGACTTAGTGTTTTATCACATGTAAGATTCTTCTTACAAAACAAGAGAGAAAGAAGAGTAGAACTCTCTCTCACTCCTTGGGCATTTTTACTCTCATTTAGTGTCTTGCAATAATGAAGAAAGTGGAGTCTTGAGTCTTTATCTAGATCCTCCACTTGTATGAGAGCATGTAATTTGTGGAGGAGAATCACATGGTTAAAACACGTGTAAGCTTAAACTTGACATGTGTCTAGACACATGTTTAAGCTAAATAAACACATATCTTTAAGTATAAATTATTATTTAGTCCCTAAAATTTAATTTAATTAATTAATTAGTCCTTATTTTTTAAAAAATTAATTTTTTAATCCCTGTATTTTGATTTTATTATAAGATTTGATCCTTCCATCTATTTTTTTAACAAATTTTCATTAAAAAAAAAAAAGATATGTGACACCCAAAATACCCCTATTGTTACAACCACCCAGTAAGCCCAAGTCAAAATCTGCTTGTTTCAAGAAAAGGAGCATTGAAGAATACTGTTATAATGAGACAAATTGCACTGGAGATGGAACTGATGAGGAGGAAAAAGAACCAAAAAATAAGAAATTGAAATAGTTCCTACTCGATCCATTCAGTCTTAAATTTGGGGACAAAAGATGGGACCTTATTTTTCTGCAATTCTCTCGGCAACCATATAGGGAAACGGAAAAAGAAGAAAAGAAAGAGTTTTGAAGGAGAAGAAAAACGAGAGTCTTTTATCATTAATTAAAACATTAATTAATTGTTGTGAAAATTAACACTGGATAATAATTTGAGAAAAATAATAAAGATAATTTATACACACAGATTTTACGTGGAAAACCTCAAACAAATTAGGGTGAAAAACTACGAGCAAAAATAGAAGAACTCCACTATGAGAAATAATAGGAATTACAACATTCTTTCAAAATCACAAGTAGATAACAACAATAATCTCTCTTGAAAATAGGAAAAAAACAATTTAAATAAAACTCTCTATTTTTTTCTCACTAAAAACTCTCTCTATTTGAGATTTTGGGATATAAATGAAGGAGGAGGGAGGAGAGCCTTTATATAGACTCTCAAGTGGTTGGTGACAAGTAGAAAGAATGGTATGAAAATTGATTGATCCTCAATCAATTTTTCAAGTGGAAGATTGTTATATTGTCAATAATTGTGGGCATTGTTGACAATATAACAATCTTCCACTTGAAAATTTGATTGAGAATCAATCAATTTATTTGAATTGTTGTTGTTGTTATTATTATTATTATTATTACTTAGTTGTTTGAATTTTGAAAATTTCTCTTTTAACTTTAGCAAGGGATTTTTTTTTATTATTTTTTTTATATGGTGAGATAAAAAATTTAGACTTAAATGAGAGTTATTTTCGTCATTTTCTATGTTTTTAACATATTTTTTGACGAAAAGATCACTTAGTTAACATAAACAAAATTTCAAGAACTATTTAATTAGTTTCTCAAAAAGCATGAACGATTTAGTTAATTAGGTCAAACTTGAGGAATTTTATAGTAATTTGCCCTATCTTTAATAAGGGGTGAGCAAAACTGAACCGAACTTATTGGTTTGATTTTTTTAAAATTTTGGTTCAGTTTGATTCAATCTGAAATTTTAAAAACTGAATTAAACTTCAGTTTGATTCGATTTTTACCTAAAAAATTTCAGTTAAAACCGAATTTTATATATATACAAATTAATATATATATATATATATATATATATATATATATATATATATATATATTAAAATTTATTTGAATTTTATCTCAAAAATTATAAAAAAATGAGAAATAGCAAAAATAAAATAAAATAAAACCAACCCAAACCAACTAATTGAACCGAATCAAATTTTTTCAGTTTGGTTCGATTCAATTTTTACTCTAAATTTGGTTTAATTCGGTTTAGTGAAAATGTAATTTCGATTATTTTAGTTCGGTTCAATTTTGAACTAAATCGATTATTTGCACACCTCTATCTTTAATGCATGTGTATAAATCATAATTATCAGACTCTGCTCTATCCTGCCAGTTCAACTGAAAAATTGAGGAATTAATTCATAGGCCGAAATGAATCACATATAAAATTCGTTCACCTTACTAGGTATCCGGTGACCCAGATGATCCGATCACGAGTTTCATAAGTTACTTTTTTTTTTTTCCAATTAATTTTTATTGTATTATAGCTTTAATTAATTAGATATAATAATTTATTATTATTCAATATTTAGCTAGTGTGAAAAACATAAAAATATATTTATTTATTTATTTTAATTTTAGACCATAAAATAAATAATAAATAATAATATTATTAATTTATTATTTCATATACATAAAATACTACTACTACTATATATATATATATACATAAAAATAAAATGAAAATAATTAAAATGTCTATTCATATTTAATCTAATAGTAGCTATGTATTATCTATTTAAGTAAAATTTTAAGTTTGAATTTTTCTTTTTTGTTTAAAAAATAAAAATAAATTAAATTCATAATTATATTTAGTAAAATATATTAATTAATTTAAATACTTAATTAAATTATTATTGTATGTGATTTAATTATGAAACTTCAATATCATTAAGGGATATATATATATATATATATATATCATATGGTTTTGAGGGAAAATTAGAGTATACTTTGAATGATGCATGCAATAAAACATGGAGGAATGTTTGTGTCCCCGACATATTGCATTGTATAGTATTGGGAGAAAATTCTTCATTTATATATTTTTAATTTTGTGTTTTTTTTAAAATGAAAATTGTCAAGTGGTACTATTAGGTTGTAGATAATTATTTAGATGCAAATTTATTCTTCACTTTTTTTGTTTAAAAAATAAAATAAAATTTGTTAGGTAGGACTGAAATTCCAACTTCCTCTAGCCAACATTAAAATCATTTTTTTACTTAGGAGGTTATTTTATTTTACATTAAAATCTAAAAATTCTATATTATTCTTTACTTAAAGATCAATCAGGTTAATGGAGATATAAAGTTAGAAAGACCAACAATCATGCCACCATTATTTAATCATACTAATTGAATAACATGATTTTAAAAAAATAAAATAAAATAAGAAGGAGATGAAAAAATCTCTCAAACTTTAGTACCACTATGTTCCCATGATAATACACTAATTGTTTTCCAATAAAATAAATAAAAGAATAAATATTTACCTTATTTTTCAAGTGCAAATAATTCTTGAAATTAAATTTGAGTTGAAAAAACCATTAAAATCATACAAAACTCAAGGAGAATAGTTTATGCAAAAACTAAAAAAGACTATTATTAAAAACTACTATAATAGTTTTAAATATCAAATTTTATATGAACAAATAAAAAAATTATATGAAAAGAGGAATCAATATCTTACCTTTCTTTTGATACAATACCTGAACCCCTAATGCTAAAAGAATATAAAAAATAAATAAAATTGTATGATAAAAATCTTACCTTTATTTATGTGATTGAAAAGAAAATCTAAAATAAAAAACATTAATCAAATAAAAAATTAAATCAATAAATAGTTAGAAATTTATGATTATCAATAAATAACAAAACTTAGGAATTGAGCAATTAACCATCAAACCCGAAATGAAAATTAAAAAAGGCGAACCAAAAATAAAAATAATAAAATAGCCGTTTGTTGCTTAACAGAATACTAACACCAAAGAAAAAAAAAATTGTAGAACTAACAGATTGAAAATTAATAAATATATATCCGATGCTGATTAGGTTTAGTTATTGCTAATGATATGCGGCAAGTGAGAGGGTTTAAATATATAAATAGAGAATTAAGTTTTAAAAAGATAAAATTTAATTGCGAGTTAGAGTTTGATAACACTAAAAACTACTTCTCTTTCTCTTTCCTTTAGAATTATCACGTTAGTTTCTTTTTTATATACATATATTATTTTAAAAAAATTTAATATTATTATTTAAAATTTTAATATTGTTATTTAAAATTTTAAAAAATTCTTATAAGTTTCCATTTTTAATGGACTCTCTTATAAAGCTCTATTTTGCAATTCTTCACTCCCGTTAATTCCCATCTTTTTTGAAATACTACCATTTTGTTTCAAGATTATAATAGATATATAGATGTGCAGTTTGCTAATTGATTCGATTTTCATAATAACTAATTTTATTCAATTTCTATAAATATTAATCATTCCAAACTAAATAATTTAGACACAAACCTGACTAAATCAATAACAAAAAATATCATCTATGAATAAGTATTTTATTAATTTGTACATAATCATTAACAAATATAATAATTTCTTTAATATATTTATAATTTATATATAATAATTAACAAAAGCAAATTATTTCAGTTCTCTTAAATAGCGAAACCAATAATTAATCAATTGGAATCGAACTAAAATTTTAAATAATATCATATATTTATTATTTATATGTTAAAAATAAATATAATATACATATAATTAAACTTAGCGAATGTTATCAGAGCAATTAATGAACATTATTTAAAAGTAACTATTAAAAAATTATGGCAAATTAATTCATTAAATAATCATTTTGAAACTCAAATACGAGTGGGAGTAATGGATTTACTCGAATTTGTATTCTCTTATATAAAAAAATATAAATAAAAATATTTATGTATTTAAAATGGTGAATGAGATGAATAATAATATAAAACTCAAAGTAAGTTCTATACTAAAAAAGTAAAAGAGAAAAGTGAATTATCTCACATTAAAAAAATATAAAATTAGAATAAAATATATATTAAAAAACTTCTCCTTTCAATACTAAAGTTTAAGAAAGTAACCAAAAACTCTATTGCACGTAGAAAAGGTGCAAATACACATTTCAAATCTAAATTCAATGTGTAAACACGTAATCTACATATACAAATATCAGCCCGAAATGAGCTTACTCGTATTTTTTATCCAATAACAATTTTTTTTTTGGCAAAAAAAATTATGCACCCAAAAAACCCAGTCCGAACCGCCCGGGTCACCAATTTTCCCGACTGGTTCGCTGGATATTTCCTGATTCTTAGATTTTCCGGATTCTTAGGCTAAACCGGTCCGATTTTCAGTTTTTTCAATTGAATCAATCATACTTATCTGGTTTTAACAACCATGTAATTAACAATTAAAAATTTACAACATACTGCTGTTAATCATAGAAACCATACAAACATTGCCTTAATGAAAGTGAATCTCATGTATTAATCCAACTTTTTCCAATCAAACTTGGCCATGCGATAAAGACGTCAGCACCAGATGGAAAAGATGAAGCCAGTGCCAACTATTGATAACTATTGCAAGCATTGGATGAAACCACACATTGAAACCGAGTATTAACCATCCAAACATAAACCTAATGAAAACAAGTCTGATTTAAGACACCAGACTGAGTTTATCAGTCAAATTTGGTTATGCAATGAGCAAACCAGGCACCTCCAAGCAGATACCAATTTCAGAGGCAAATGAATTTCAGTAACAGTCAACTTCTGGCAATAAATAAGAAAACCACATCAAAATTCCATCCCATCAACAGAATAACAGTACAAATAATTCACTTACAAATTCCACAAACTTATTAATTCCGTCCAAGCCAATGCTGAACACCACCTTGTGTGTTTTCTAGCTTACCAGCTCACTCAAATAATTAATCATACTTTAGTTCTCTGCAGGAGCTTCAAAATACATGAACCAGAGCTGGTATTGAGAACCTGCTTACCATCATATAGACAGGAATAATAACCCAACAAAATATAGCTTTATTAACATGAAGCTCTAACAAAGCAATAATTGCGTCCAGAACACCAGAAACATATAGATCATTGATGGCATCATATGCAACAATCAGTAGCAATGCATTCTACAGAACTACCTTTTCTCTACTAATATCAAATTCCTTCCCTTTAGTCATAATTGTTTATATTTTAAGAGCATCACCAATCTGCCATTTCCACATATAACAGACAAAAATCCAACCAAATATGACAAGATGCTAAACTATTCAACTGCTACAATTAACTAGCAAAGCAAAGCACAGGATAGTAATGTTTTAAAAGCACCCTTTTAGTAAATCAACATTCGATAGTTGCCATTCAATTAAATAAAGAAAAATCATTCACTGCTCATTTGTAGGGGAACAGTCAATAAATACATCTAAAAAGGCAAATTAATGAGAAGATGAAGGGATTTAGAGGGGGAGAGGGAGCTGCAACAGAAAACTACTAAAAATTAAGGTCAGCTCAACCCTACTTGTACGAAGAAAGGAGTTACTAATGCATATGGTACAAACAAACCCTGTGGGGTATTTTCATCAAGAAACAATCACTCGATCCATATTGTAATAGCAGATTTGACATCAATAAGTGCTGTTGAAAACCCCTCCAGGGAGATGATCTCCTGAGATTACATGGCATACCTCATGTTTGACATTGTTAATCACCTACATTAAAATGAACTAAGCATCATCATCGCCATCTCCATCCTTGTCTGCATCACCACCAGCCTCAGTATTGTCCTCAGCTTCCTCCCCTTCCTCTTCCTCATCAGACATATTGTTTATCACCTCTGTAATAATATCCTTTACCTCTGCTTTTCTATGCATTAGATCTACACCAAAGTGGGTACCTAATATGAACACAATTACATGTATCATTAGAAGAGTTGAAATGGAGGCATGACAATACTTTATACAATAATGAACAACCAACATACCAAGTTGCCTGAGAATATCAGATAGAGTTGCCTGTTGATGTAAGCAGAAACTTTAGAGATGGACTAACAAAAACTTCAACCATTCAGACTATGAAAAGCAAGCAAAAGAAAGGCCTTACAGTATTGAAATCCACTTCCTTCAAAATATCTACTACAACTGCATGCATATCTTCTCTAGTGGGCTCCGCCTTACCCTTCCTACCAGATTTGGCTTTACCTAATTGTCCAATGTACAAATCAATAGTTAAGCAAACTGACTTTAATAATTATATGGAACTTCTGAAGAAAGAGAGAGAGACTTTAATAATTATATGGAACTTCTGAAGAAAGAGAGAGAGAGAAACCTTGTGAATGCAAAAATAATTTTGACAATTAATTAAAATCAGAAATGTAAATGAACAGTAGCTAGTTAACAAACCACCATCTATCTAAATTCAAATCCAAAAGGGATGTTAGACATGACAATTGTTGTACGTATAAAGATATCCTCATAGCACTGTAAACTTCATAATGCCAACGCCCTATTTCTCCTTCAAAAGTTTGGAAGCAAACTGATGTAGAAATATTTCATAATACAAATAAGACACCTTCCACGCTGCACTTTCAACCCCCTTTTTAATTAATTACATTTTCCTCTTAATCCTTGTAACTTCCCCTTATAACAACCCAATTTTTTACTCTTTCCCAGACAACAGTTTTATAGTTCATATGTTCTATTCAATTCACAAAGCTGACATGCAATCGACTTATAAACCTCTAAAATTTGTTATTGCAACAATCATGCCCTTTCTCCAAGCTCTTCATATGATTTATTTTTTCAAATACTACAAAAACTTAATGGATTACTATAAATAAAATAGATAACCAAAATGAAGAAGAATACTACCAAATTTACAACAGGAGACAAACCAAATCTACAAAAACTTAATTAACTAAATAAAATTAACAAAATGTAATGCACCTTGATCCTTCACAGAAGCTTTTGATGGCAATTTGCCTGACTGTTTCTTGCTTGTGCCCTTCTCCTTACTGGGAACACTTCGGTCTGCTGGACTTTCCTTTTCAACTCTCTGTTTCTTAGATGCAGATCCCTTGGATTTAGAAAGTGAACCAGAATTTACATCAGTATCCATAGTACCTTGCTTTGATGATGAGCCAGAAGACTTTTTGGTAGATTTTGCAGGACTTTTCAAAGGTTTTGAGGCACTCTTCTTGCCAGATGTAAGTTTGTCCTTGCTTTTAGCCCCTGAACTTTCCTTAACTTTTTTTTTGGATGTCTTTTTAGTTGGTGTCTGCTCCTTTGGTTCATCCTCCTCGTCCTCTGATTTGTTGTCCTCATGATCACTCTCTTCTTTTGGCATTGCGTCATTTTCATCATCATCATCATCTTGAGAGTCATCTTTAACACCCTTAGCATCTGGTGATTCATCCTTATCTTCATCCTCATCTTCATCACCTTTGGATGAATGCTTCCTTTTTTCTCCAGCTTGGGGCGTTCGCTTTTGTTTCTATGGGACAAAGTAACAAATGAATTCCAATTAATCACAAAGCTTCCCATAAAAAACAGATCATAAGACCCCAAAAAAATAATAATAAATATAGCAGAAAGGAGATGAGTTCTGTTACATCTATTAAAACTTGAAAACAAAATGAGAGAGCAGCATCAAGGAATGGATAGCATGCATTAATGATAACAGAAAAGAAACTACAAGGAATCCTATTTGTGCTATCAACATTCCATATGAAATTGCAGTCTTTCATCAAACTATTTACAATAAAATAAATTGGTGTACATTAAAAAATTCATAACTACATAGCTGCAATGACATTTAAAAGAAAACAGGAGAAACACAAATGATTATCAAATTAAAACAGGGGATATCTATGGGAAGTATGACTAAAAAATTGAAATAGCCTAATTATGATTCCAAAATGTGGCTAAACTAAACATAACATGAAGGCAGAAACAATATTTAAAAAAGGAAGAAGAAGAAGCAGGGAAGATTAACAGATTTATTTTGCAAAATGGGCATTTAGTTATTGCTTAGTAAGAAACTTAAGGGAAGGCCCACCTAAATAATTCTAATTCTAATGTTACCCATATAGCATGATCATTTCTCCCATGCACTTTAATTTATTAGAAACATCAAAGAGACATCACATTCACTTATGTAAGATACTAAAATGAAGGAATTTTCCATAGAACTAACATTTCTCAGAAAATATGCATCTGGTGTCAAGCAATATGGATCAATGTGCATCTAGAAAATATATCCATGTATAGCATTATAATGCACAAATAAACTCCAAAATACAAACCTTTGCTGGTGTAACCGATGCTTCCCCAGGGCTTGCATTTTTGCCCGTTGAGACTTTTCGCTTCTTACCTTTCTGAAAATGCGCAACAAATTTCAAAAACTCTCAACTCAGCAATGAATGACTGTCCAATATTATGGAATAAGCCAAACCAGTTTAAAAATAAGAACCTGTTCCTTATCAGCAAGCAAAATGTCAGTTGTAGCATGTGGAGACTCCAAGAATTCCAATAATTTCACTGTGAGTTCTTCCTAAAAAGCATACCCAAACAAGTAAAGTTAGTTCGTAAAATGAATTCAAATCACACAACAGTATAGCATTTTGTGCAGTACTACCAACCTTTTTCACAACAGCCTTACTTATTGGAATATTGAGCACATCACAGAAATCCACCAACTTTTCTTTAACACACTTGTCAAGTTTTTCCCTTATTTTTGCTTTCTGTTTTTCCTGCTACGAAGAAGTGAAACAAGCAATCAAAAAAGGCTTCCAGGACCAAATAATAGTTTAGCCAAGTGTATGTATTATTATTATGAACCACAGACTAAATCATACTATCAACAAACAATGTGTTTGTGCAAAAACAAATGCATGGATGCAATCATGCATGTGCAAACAGGTAAAGTATTTGAAAAGGTAAACTTTTAACCATAAGATAGAGCACCTCATTCTCAGCCCACACATAGCCCGAAAACTGGCCAATGTTTTTCTTCAAATTGTGTGCCTGAAACAACAAAGTAGTAATTTGATGATGTTAAACCAAATAATCAATTAAGACAGGAACAAAAATCAATTAGAGCAAAAGATACAGGATGCTTTTGTTTCCACACAGCATGAATTTGCATTCGAGCATTTTTCAATTGCAAGTCCACAATCAATATTGCAGAAGTGCAGAGATAAAATCCATTCTACATTGAAATAGACCCACCAAGACCAAATTAATTAAGCACCTTTGCTTTCTTTCCAAAAAGTATTGTGTGAAGCATCTGAAGATTGTCATCAGGTTTTCTCTTGGACAACTTGAAAGCCACTGAAACAATTCAAAATATCAGAAAAAACAAAAAAGAAAAAACAGAAAAGGCCAGTCTGCTGTGACAACAAAGTTGAGTAAAAGTAAACATCATCCAGACATCCTTCTTTTGGTCAACAATATCAGAAATCCTCTGCCCTTTTTGTATGCATGAAAATTTGCTGAGTCAGGTATCAAAAGAAATACATACTAGCCCTAATGGCCAGATCTTGACAACTGCAATATTCACAACAGAACTACCTTCTGCATTCATTGACACTAGCAACAATAATTTACAAACCAGGATGTCAATCAAAATTCTCTAGTTCAAAAGAATAAAGAATTGAGCAGAGTTCAAATGAGCTCTTAGGTTTTCATTTTGGGAATATTTAAAACTAAAACTACACGTGTGTGTTCCCAACAGAATTCTAATATGACCTAATGTAAAAAGCATCCTCCAATTCCATAGTGCATTTACCCTGAAAATTTTGCACCCAGCAAGGCAACCAAAGTTCCATTATATGTTAATGACAGCTAATAATCTAGTTTTGATTTATATATTGTCACAATCATCTTTTTTCAAATTAGTTCATATTCTATTAAGAGGAACAGTTCCCCACCAAATGTAATAGAGAAATCACTCCAACAAAAAAAACTAATTCTTCTACTTTCTGCAATAAAAAAAGAAAATTAAAAAAAAATAAGCACCAATATTTTTGTGCCATACTTCATCGACAGTTGACTCACGGAATCCTCACTCCTCAGGTTAATCAAACTCATCCAAGTCTGCCAAGCACCAAAGAAAAAGCTAGAATGATGGACAATTTTCATGGTAGTGTAAGTTATTCATGAGAAATTGATACTTGCCCTACTGTGCACTTGAAATCCACTATATCAAGGCAACTAACAAATTAAATTTGCCTTTTTACATATTTGATAATATCAAATATCAAAAATTATAATAACCATGTTCATTACCACATTAGTGCAACCAGAAACATTGCAATTCATTGCAATTTTACACAGACTATTTAATGTGAGATGTCAACAAACTGCAGATTTTGGATTCAGAATGAATTCAGTACACTGTATGTGCATATGATTCTAACAAACTAAACTCTTAACAGCTTAAAAAATAAGTAAATCAAATGGCAAAATGTTTCAAATCAAATTTTAAAATGCAAGCAAAATCTAGATCCAGAAATATATCCTCAAAGACCTTGAATTAGAGTGCCATCAATTGTAGCATTTAGATGCAAGAAAGCAATCAGTGAAAAAAAAAACCATTATTAGTTGTACAAAATGGAATCCATATCTAACACCACAAACCATCTTTTATAGAACTACCAAACAGTAAGTCCTCTATTAGCAATAGCCAATACTTAATAGCACACAAACCATTTGCAAACAGTCAAGGGAGAAAGCAAATGAATATTACCATTTGGAATATCCCTGAGCTGCGTGCCGCGTCCCTGCAATCACAAAACCCAAATTTGATTTATAAAAAAAAACCCAATCTCAACCCTTATACCTAGCAAACAATCAATTCAAAACATTTAAGGAAAAAACGATAGAAAGAAGACGAATAATTTGCCTTCTCAATGGACAAGGGCTTGCTAGCTGATCTCCCAGGCTCTGGTATAGAGTACCTTTCCACCATCTTCCTCTCTCTGGTAGGCCTCTCACTACTTGGCGTCACAGGCTCTTTATCTTTCTCTTTCTTCTCTATTGATTCTTTACTTTGTTTCGTCTCAGCAGATTCCTGACTCCGCTTCTTCGACTCGTTCTGCTCTTTCTTAACAGAGCTTCTTCGACCACCTCGCTTAGTTTTCTTAGTCTCTTCTTCTTCGTGCTCCTCTTCCTCCTCTGCATCCTCTTCCTTCTCCTCTACATCTTCCTTAGCTAACTCAACCTTCTCTTCCTCTTTTTCTTTTTCTTCAACATTTTTCTCCTCAGGCTTTTCATTTTCCGGAGAAACCTCTTTGTCTGTAGTTTCTTCCGTATTCTCTTTCTCCTTGTCTTCCTTCTCCGTTTCTTCTGTTTGCACTTTATTTTCTTGAGGTGGCTCCTCTTTATCTTCAACGGGAGCTTCCTCTTCTGATTTCTTCTCCTCTAGGGTTTCGCTAGCCATGGAAACCAAACAAATCTAACAGAACAGAAGGTATTAAAACCCTAAAGTTGAGGGTTTTGGTGCAAAAAACCTAGAGATCGCAGAGAGTGATTTCTGACTTTGGTGGGTCTGTAGGTGTAGCAGTGTGTGTGATTTAGGGATTGGGGACTTTTTTTTTTTTTTTTTTTTTTTTTTTCTTTGATGGGTGGGGAAATAGGGGGCGGGCTCGAATTAGGAAATGGGGAAAGGCGGGGTTCAAAAAAATTTGATGCGAAAGTTGAAAGCGGGGTTTAGGCTTTTTTTAGTTTTTCACTCTGTCGCGGCAAAGAGCTGAAGCTGAAAATTTTTGGAGGCAAACTAGTAGCGATCTTGCTATGGTCTAATCTTTAATGTACTGTATTAAGCTTGTCTGTACCGTCCAGTTTTCACATGTCTAATTTTAGTTGCAAATGAATCTATATCTATGTTATCCTTTTTACTCTCGTCTTAATTTTTTTAAATTCAAAGCTTATCTTGTCTTGATTTTTTTTTTTTTACATTTTTTTATTATTTCTTTTAAATAATTTATTTATAAAGAAAAACTACTTATCATTGTTAAATAATATATATTTATGGTTTATTAATATTAGCAATTATGAATTTTTTTTTTTTGCCAAAGACAATTATGAACAATTAAATCATACAATTCACAATTAATTATATGTTATATGTATATAGCTATAGAAAATATACAAATTATAAATAATTATACTAAATTTTGTAATTATTATTTTGATGTAAAAATCAATTATAATCTACTTGCTTTTCTTCTCTTCTCCTTTGGTTAATTATGTCTTAATAGGTTTATTTTAGTGAATAACTATATTTTATTTTAAATAGGGAATAATAATTATATATGTGATTTAAATCAATTTAATGAATTATAATTTAGCCCCTAGTTAAAATCTGGTGAATAAATGCAACTACATCCATTTTATTTTCTTTGGGATTTAAATTAGGGAGTTAAGAGTGTTGAATTCTTTTTTCCTCATAAAAAAAAAAAAAAAAAAAGGGAGTTAAGAGTATTCAACAATTATAATAAGTTTATCGTATTTAGCTCAACAATTATTCCAATAAATAATTAGATTGAATTCAAACTTAAATAGTGAATCAAATGAGTTTGAGCATTGTATTTTTCATTTATGATAACACACAAGTCTAATATAATATCTAAATTTTCATGCCATTCTAATTGTTTTATATTGATTAGTATTCATATAATAATTCATCAATCCAAAGTTGAACTATAAACTATTGAGATTAATTAACACATTTTCTAAAACTTTTAATGTTGATTTTTTTAATAAAACTCAAACTATTTTAGCTATTCAATCAAAATAATTTATGGTATAAACAATAAAATTTAATCGAATTACAAATCTTAAATGTTTTAATTGAGTCAATTTTCGAATTGAATTTATTCATCGAGTGAGGATATTGTCAAAGTTATAATTGTTAATGTCAGAGCAAAATCTTTCACATGGACAAATTTACTATTTTTTCTTACATTCAATCACTTTGTCTTCTTCGTCTATTTATTCTCCAAAAACTCATATTTTTTAAAATGAATTCAAATAATTGACCTGGAAATTATTCTCTTTTGATTTAAAATGCTCGAATCTTTGATTCTCATTTCAAGTTATCGAATAATGTAAGTATTCGCTTTAATTGCAGTTTTGTCTATTTTTTTCAATGCTACATACATTATAGTCTCCTTAGGTTACTTATAAAATATAGAAAAGCTACAAACTTCAAAAATTATAACTTTATTAGTTCCCTCCAATTCAAGTATGCTTGAAACAGTTAGTACAAATTGCCTTTTTTTCACATTCTCAATAAATAAGTAATGGACTTTTTTTTAGGGGGTTCGTGGTTGAGATAAATAGTCATTACAATGTTTGAGCGAATTTGAGTTAATTATTGATTTATATGATTATCTATGTGCTTGATACAAGTAAAGAAATAATTTGGTTTTTAATTGTTTGGTGGGTTATTATGCAAAAATGGAAATTTTCATATTTTAGACATGAGGATTTTTCGCCAGTAAATCTCAAGTTTGATAGTGTTGAGCACTGTCTATCTGAGAAGTTGGTGAATAAGCCTAAACTCGATTCTACTAATGTGCTTGAACTTGATACTTCTACTAATGTTAAAAGGGATTGGTTAATTTGGCTTCGCTTTTTATGTGGCAATGTTCTTTTTTTTTGCACTAAATGTGGCAATGGCTATGATCTAGATTGCTTTGATGCTTTGAATGTTAGGAAGCTATAAACTCTATATGCTGAGGTTCTTCTTTTCTTAAAAAGTTTGAAATTGAAATAAGAAATCTAGATGTAGAAGAAATAAATATAATAAAAGGAAAAAAAGGTAATTTTGTCTTAATAAAAAAATTTGCTTTGGCATTAACAATTATAGCTCTAGCAATATCATCTCTCCTCAACTAACTACAATTATTCATTATATTTCCTTATTTATATTATGGTTTTAAGAAAAATTAATATTTTTACAAGTTGTATAAGACATTGCTAATGTAAACAGTTTTTATGGTATCCTCAACAAGAAAATTGAGGAATAATTTTCCTCAAGTTGTATTGGATTCCTCATATTGTTTGTATTTATTTACTCTAAACTTGTATTTTGAATTTTTGATAATAAGATTTTTCAATAATCAATATTTTAATTATATGTTGACTAAAAAAGTAAAATATAAATAAATTATCAATTTTGTTGGCATTCGTAATAAATAAGATGATGTTTAATAATATCATTCAGCACTTAAAATTAAAATTTTCAACATTTAATCGTTTTAAATTATTTGGTAACGCATATCTAAAAAATATCAATTAAATAAAAAATCACTTAAAATGGTAAGTTAATTTTTAACTTAAAATTTATACTAAATACAATAAGTGATTAAAATTTTAAATAATTTTATATTTTAAAAATTATATCACTTATATTATTCAACACTTAAATTTTCAACGCTTAATTTTTAATTTTATCAAACACCACCTAAAATAATATTAAAATAATATAAATCAATTTTTTTCTTGCTATCGTCACTTTTACCACTCATTAAGGGTAAATCATCAAATTAAGTAAAGTCTATACAATATCATTCAAATTTGAAACTTGTGTCAAACTCAATTAAAATTTATTTTTCATGTTGGAATTTGACTTACTAAATGCGTTTTTTTTTTTTTTTTTTTTTTTTTTTGCCAATGATAATAAGAGATGTTCATTAAACAGAAGCTTTCAAATATAGTAGGCTAGAAAGCCTTAGATGTGATACAATAACCCAAACTGGGTATAAAATTACGGTTTCATAAACCATTAAGTACATGATACATCCATTTTGAATATAACTAGAGAGATGAACACTTAGAGAAATCCAATCAAATATAACACTCCTCACATCAGTATAAGGAAAAAGAAACACATTTTTTTCCGTCTACCTTCGCATTTGAAAATGTTGTAGACAAGTTTGAACCAATTGAAATTTCAAGTAGATCGGTCCAAAGTTCTTTCGCCATCTGTAAATTGATAGCATTAACAGAGCTCACCTTGACAAATATGGTTGTCGGAAAATCTTAATGTTCTATGGGTAGACTGAGACATGGATCTTCAAGATTTCTTAAAAGTGAAACACCCGCTAGACATATAACTCCCATCATAAGAGGGACAAAAATAAAAATAACAAAATTCCATAACTTCCAACAAAAGGAAGAGATATTTATCATATATTGACCATAAAGATGAAGATCACTCATGGATCTAAAAGAAATCACTTATTTTTAAGAAGAAATAACAAAGACAATGAAAAAAAAGGGGTTGATGTTGGCCATGCCAAAATGGCCAACAACAGCCCAGGTAAGGTTAGAAAGTTTGAGAGAACAGAGAGAATTTATTTGCTTATTGAGTAAATGAAACTTAGTATTAATCAGGAAAGTTTGACTTACTAAATGTTGTGACTCATAGTTAACTATAATCTCAATTAGTTCATTATCATTTGCCTAATTATATAAGTGTAAATTGTAACTAAATTGATATCCAATGACAGAATAATAATTGATTTTATCATTCTACATATTTTATTTATCTCTTTAAAATCTCTCTCGTCTTCTATTTCTCCCTTTCCCTCATTTTACTTTCCTTTATCGGCTGCCAATCACCCGAGATAGGGTTGGGTTGTAATATTTGGTATCAGAGTAGTTGATCCTAAACCGTCCATACACTGTTTCTCTCTATCTCTCTCTCACCCTCTCTCTCTCTCCCTCTCTCTTCTTCTTCAACGATTTTCTTCTTCCTTTTATTCCTAAAACCCTAATTTTCTTTCTCTTTCTAGGTTACCAAACACTTCGTTAAGTTTACCATGGTTAAGTTCCATGAATTTGAGGATCACCGTTGATAATTACAAAAATTCTCAATAAAAGAGGTATAAAATATCAAGAAAAATATTTTGAAATAATTGTAGAATTGCGATGGAAGAAATTACAAATGTTTAATGAAATAAGGAAAATAGGAGAAAAACCTATATTTAATTTATGAGTTGTTGGGTGATCAAGTCAAAGATGACAAGCCCACCGGTAATTTTGCCAACATTAAGATTGATGATCAAGACTAGCTATGTGATTAATACATATTTAACTCCTACTCCTTTATCTTTTATTGGTAAAAATAAAGGTCTCTTGTATATTGCAATGGAAAGGAAGTCTAGTGAAATAAAAATAGGAAACGAATGTGATTCTAGCCAAGGTTTGGAGTCTTTTGAGCATTTTAAGTTTGGGCACAATGATCAATGCACTAGTGTTGATTCAATAATAACTAAAACTTTGGAAAAGGTATATGCTAAAATAAAGAATCTCTATCTTGGTGTTGGTATTGCTGGTTATGATTTTGAGTTAGAATCATATGATATTGTACTTCTAAAGGAAAAATGAGTTAGAGATTTGAAGGCACAAGAAGAAATCAAGTGGTGAAAGGGAATGGGAAATAAGGAGAAGACAAAGAAATAAATTGAATTTACGTCAAATAAAGGAATGCGATGTGTTTCGTCATGTGCGAGTGGGAGATGTTGAAATTAATGGATCGGATTTGGGGTATGTCTAGGGATGGCAGCGGGTCGGATATTGGGCGGATTTTGTAAAACCCGAACCCGACTCACTTTAAAAATAAAATATTCGCCCTGCTTCGGGACGGGACGGGACGGGTCGTGAGACGAAGCGAGGCGAGGTGGGTATACCCGTTTATATTTTTTTTTTATTTTCAATTTTTTTTTATTTTATTTTCTCACACACACACACACATATATATATATATATAATCGGGTCGGATTCGGAGCAGGTTATACATTACCCGAACCCGACTCATGTATAAATAAAAAAATCTGCCCCGCCCCATTTATTAAACGAGGCAGGTATTAAACGTCTCATTAGGGGCGGGCTGGAGCGGGTATCCGGCGGGGCGGATAAAATTGTCATCCCTAGGTATGTCCATAACGAGTGTATAGGCAGGGGTGGATCTATATGCTACCCCCACTGACTTTTTAAATTTATTCCTTAAAATATATATATTTACAAATATGTTCCCACTAAATTTTGCCCATTTGCCCCCATTAAATTACAACTTACAAGAATCTTACCTTTCATATAATTTTAAAGTTATACTTGTAATTTTAAATCACTTTTTATGTTATAAATAAAGTCAAATAAAAATAAAAAGAGCTCCAACTTATATTATCTTTCCCTAATCCTATTTATGGGCCGTATATATGTATGATTGCGTATGGATTCAAAAATTAATTGCCCCCACTGGCAATTTTTTCTGAATCCGCTCTTATGTAAAGACTCGGATCTATTAGTTATTAATTAATTATAAAGGTAATTAATTAATATAAATAAATAATATAATAAAGGTATTATTTAATGAAATTCTAAAAGGATTTAGGTAATTCACAATTAGTGGGAGGTTACCATGTATCCTATTAGGAATATAATATCTCTATAGAGACATACTAGGGTTAAGTTTTTAACAAAAACAAAAAAATTCTATGTGATTTTCTTCCAATAATTCACGTTAGTAAATGAAAAGATATTGGAGACTCTTAAATTGTGAAAAGATAAGCTCTCAATTTGTGATTGTTTCTGGATTGGTGATACAAGTCAAGAATACGTTTATTCGCACTTTAAGAAGTAGGTACTCTTTTCATTTTATATAGATCATGTATTCCTACAAAAATGAATAAGGAATGGAATTCAATGAAAATTTTCTTAATGCTTTTTTTCTATTGATGTTTGGGACAACAATTGCAATTTATGTCAGCAGCAAACTGATTGAGTGTCAAATACAGATTTTGAGTGGCATGATTTATGTCATTGCAAGGTTCGTGCTTGATTTTCATTCAATTTGATCCTTGAGGACAACGATACTCTCCTTAGGGAGGGTAATGTTATGATCCATAGTTAGCTATAATCTCAATTAGT
Organism: Vernicia montana; assembly: GCA_949750685.1. Classification (NCBI taxonomy): domain Eukaryota; kingdom Viridiplantae; phylum Streptophyta; class Magnoliopsida; order Malpighiales; family Euphorbiaceae; genus Vernicia; species Vernicia montana. The sequence goes on from CATKHJ011330676.1 coordinate 20,156, forward strand.
TCATTGTCATTTGGCTAGCTATATAAATGTAAGTTGTAACTGAATTAGTATCCAATGACAGAATAATAATTAATTTTATCTATCTATATATTCTTTTTCTCTCTCTAAAATCTTTCTCTTATCTTCTATTTCTCTCCATTTCTCTCATTTTCCTCTCCTTTCTTGGCTGTCAATCACCCAAAGATATGTAAGAATTTAAAAAATTCAAAGTGTGCCAAACTTTCAAAATTAGTTCAAATATGATATGTTGCCAACTTTATGAAAATCTTCAAAATTGTTAAGTTACTGACTTTAAATTGTCATGCAAGCTAATTCAAAATTGGCATGAGAAACTTGCCTATAAATAGGTAAGAATTTTGAAAAAAATAAAGATGAGAATAGAAGAGAATATTTTTGAGAAAAAAATATTATTATTTATAATTTATACAAGATCAACTTGGTTTTGCAAGTTTGAATATAAATTAAGCGTATTAAGTGTGAGAAAATATTTAAAAGAAATACTGATATTTTCTCTAAGGATCTAGAGGATGAAGAAAATAATTTTTCGAGTTTATGTGAGTAAATAATACTATAAATTTATGTTGGGTTAATTTAAGGATATTTATAAATTTATTGTGTTGTAATTTATATCACATATAGTGAAAGATTATTTTTTGTTGGTGGACGTAAGTATTTAAAAGCTGAATCACGTTAAATATTTATGTTTACCGGGTTTAATTCCCAACAAGATAGGCTTGGGTTGTAACACTAAAACTCAATTAAAATACTCAAGATATTTGAACTTAATTTAGCTTGTTTGAATTAATATTTTAAATTATTACTTGAATGAGCTTTACTTAGAATTTGAGTTGATAATTATTTAACGTTTCAATATATGTAAAAATACATACAAATTAAACATTTAACTAATCTCATATTTGAGCATTACTTGATTGAGATTAATTTGAATTCAATTATCTCATAAGCAAAGCAGGTTAATTCATTATTTTTTACTGAAGATAATATATGATATTCCATTAAGGAACAGATATAATAAAGCATTACAGTATGTTTACTCCTATCCTAATGCTGAGAGCTTATTAAAAGAGAGATTTTTTCTCAGCCTTGACAAGAACTCCCTGAAGCAAGTTAAGCAACTTCATATGGGCTTGTTGGGCCAACTAATACCAACGAGGCCCATGTAACTAAACAACGTCTAGGCTCAAACACATGACAAGAGTTAAAACAAAAACCCAACATAGGTCGTAGCCTATGGATTTTTGGCTGACAACTTAAAAATTTATGCATAGCAAGATTGCGAGTTGCAGTCTAACAAGTCAAGTTCTGATTGGTCAGTGATCGAAACTTTTGGTACTTTCAGTGTAACACTAGACTCCGAATTTCCATCGACGACAATACGTCGACCAAATTATTAGACCGGACTCCACTCATTTTGGAGGTCCAATATGGAGACAACGCACCACGACCCGAATCCAAAACCGGTTCGGGCAGATGAACCAGAGCTCGATCTCTACACCATCCCTATTTACTCCTGTAAGTTCCCTCGTCTCTCCTGTTTGTTTCCTTAGAAAAAAGTTTTTTTCCCAGAAAACCTTTAAATTATTCTTCTTTTTCTTTTTCTGGTCTGTGTTTTCCCCCCTTTCTGCTTAGCTTGGTTTGCGTGGGACGATATCCACGAGACGGAAAGGGCCGGATTGAGAGAGTTCTTCGATGGAAGTTCAATCACAAGAACCCCCAAAGTCTACAAAGAATATAGGGACTTTATCATCAACAAGTACCGGGAAGATCCGTCTAGAAGGCTCACTTTTACGGAGATTCGCAAGTCATTGGTCGGCGACGTTAATTTGCTCCAGAAGGTGTTTAGATTCTTGGACAAGTGGGGATTAATAAACTTCGGTGTGAATTCTGCATCGCAAGATGATTTGGAGAGAGAGGAAACGGGTAAATTTAGGGTTGAGGACGGGCCTCCGAATGGAGTTCGGGTTGTGGTTATGCCGAATTCCTTGAAACCGCTTTCGGTGCCGCCAAGTGCGGCTCGTAGTGCCGAGGTTGTTGAGAATGGGCTGAAATTGCCGCCTTTGACTTCTTTTTCGAATGTTTTTGGTGAGTTGGGGAAGCAAAAGGGCTTTGTGTGTGGGAATTGTGGTGAAAGTTGTGATTCCGAGCGTTATGAATATACTAAGGTATTATAAATTGTTTTCATTTTTAGCTTTTATCTGATGCTCTTGGCTGATTTAAATTTCGTTTAACTGGTTAATGTGTAGCCATGGGTTATTTTTTTCTCTTTCTATGTAAAATTACTGGCGTAGTTCTTTTATGTTTATTTGATTTGATGGGCTTTTTTTTCTCCTCTTGATTTCATGTTTTTTTGTGCTATTCAAGTCATTAAGATATAATAGGCAAAGTCATTAGTGATTTTTAAGTATAATGACTATCTTATTGTTAGTCCTTACCTTTCTTGATTTTTAAGTATATTGACCCATTTCTTAAAATAGGTTGGTTAAGAAGAGCAGCTAAAACTATATTTACATGCTTCTGGGTGCCTATCTTACCTGTCGCTTCCACTTTGCATTTGGTGCTTATCACAGGCTTTTTGCTTGCAAAGTTAGGTGATTTGCAGTTAGTAACATTCTATGGTTGAAATACCTAGTGAAATTGCATATAAGTTTCACATGTTTAAGTTGTGAAAATAATTTACTAACATTTACTGATCAGTGCTTTCTTGCATTCCCCTCCCTTCTGGAAAGCTTATGTTTGGATTTATTTGTCTCCCTCCTGTGTTTTGTGTCTTGTAGTGAATTTTTCTGCATTATTTTATTTTATGCTAATAATCACACCAACAGGGTAATTACATACTTTGTACAAAATGTTTCAAAGATGGAAGTTATGGAGAAAACAAGTCTAAGGATGATTTCAAGTTGAATGACAGTGTTGATGGTAGTTGTACACATGGAGCTGTCTGGACCGAGGCAGAGACTTTACTTCTTTTAGAATCTGTTCTGAAGCATGGGGATGACTGGGACCTTGTTGCTCAAGATGTTCAAACCAAGAGTAAACTCGATTGCATTTCTAAGCTCATTGAGCTGCCATTTGGGGATCTCATATTGAGCTCCACATATAGAAATGGTATTTCTAGTGGTCTGAGTGGAAGCGCAAACAATTTGAAACAAGTTCCATTATCCTCTACTGAGCATCAAGTTACAGAAAAGAATGAGGATTTATTGCATAAGCAGACAAATGCAAATGAGCAGAATGGAGATGCTGTGGAAGAAGGTCCTCCATTGAAAAGAAAACGCTCTCTTTCAGATGCTGGTAGTTCTTTGATGAAACAGGTAGGAATCATTGTCTACAAGCACTATCATTTGAAAATTTGAACCAGTCATTCTGCTTAGGGTGTGCTAAATATTTGTATTTGATGTTATGTTTTGTTATGTTTTGATACATAAAATAATTATTGAAGGAATTGACACGTCTTTCCTTATTGTATGATGATTGAAATGAGTTAAAAGAAACTATTTGTGCAATATGTTCTTCTATAGTTTCTTGTTTACATCTTGTAATTCTAATTATAAGACTTTGAAGTAAAAGAAACTTGCATTATACCAGGTCAGGAAGTATCGCAACCTAATGCATGTAAATGATATAGTTTGCTAGATAGTGATTAACAAATCTGTGCGTGTGTGAAAGCATCCTTGAATCATTTAAGAGCACGAGATAAGAATTAAGAGGAAATACATTCTGGGCCTCATCTCTGATATCAATGACCAATTCTCTGCCACCCTTCTTGTTCTCCTCAAAAACCTCTTATCTCTTTACTGTTTTGCCATTCCAAAACTCTCATTTTTCATTTCTAACATGACACAGAAAGGACAGGTATACATTTGAAATGAAGTTGGATTTGTCCATTTGGGTAGTCCAAAGTCACTGGTAAGTTTGGTCTAGAGTCTGGCATTGTGAGTCTTCTCTATGAATCCAAACCTTCTACTATAACTATTTTTAAAAATGGTGGTAAGCATGGATAATTTGCCACCTCTTAAGACAGACGAAAATCTGGGGCTGAATGGCCACAAATGCAATATCATTATGTTATTCAATATGTCATTTACCTTTTGACATCAACAGTGTGATGTGCTGCTAACATAGGTTCATCATTGGGCATTTCACTGTAATATCAACTAATATTTTAGGCGTTTTGGAAAAGAGTATGAGTGAATGCTCTGCCATTCCTAGTGTTGAAGACATCCTAATTTATAATTCTCAATTTTTCTATTAGGCAGCACTTATTTCAACTGTGGCTGGCCCAGATGTTGCAGTAGCTGCAGCTGAGGCTGCTGTTACAGCACTTTGTGATGAAACCTCTTGTCCAAGGGAGGTTTTTGATGGCAAGGAAGATTTTCCAACTAATGGATTGTGGTCTCCCACTCACCATTCAATACCCGAGAGGTGATTTATTTATATAATTTTGATCATCTAGTGTTTATTTATAAGGATATTGTTTAGCTCATGCTTTGTTGCTAAATGTTTTTCTCTTTACATTCTCTTTGTTAGAGCTCATGAAGTTGAAGATTCAGCGAAAAAGGAGACATCCACTCAATCAGGTAAATGCAGTTGTGCAAATGGTCTTGATAATATCCAGGGAATTAAAGTATATACTTTGTCCTGTTCTTAGGATCTATCATATACGCCTGCGTGATACTGTGGTCTTTTTGTTTAGTAAAATTTTGGTTCGGAATTTCTCCCACTATCAACCATGTTAGTAGCCCATATCAATTCTATTAATAGCTTATTTAATTTTTGGTTAGTTATTTCCCATTGTTTATGCTGCATTTTTTGTCGATCACACATCTGTATCTTTTTCAGAAACTCAGGAGACATCCCCAGGGCTGAATGATATACCTCTAACTTTGCGACTTAGAACTGCAATTGCAACATCTCTTGGGGCCACTGCTGCCCGTGCCAAATTATTGGCTGATAGAGAAGACGAAGAAATTGAAAATTTAGTGGCAACCATAATTGAGACACAGGTAGGTTAGCTTGCTGTTTCTGTACCTTCTACAATGACAACTATCCATTTTTGAGGCATGCAGTGTCTAACATTAGGGCCTTCTTTTAACCATGAATGCAATTATAGTTGAAGAAATTGCAATACAAAGTGAAGCATTTTGACAATCTGGAGCTGATAATGGAGAAGGAATATGCTGAATTGGAGGAACTAAAAGAGTCATTAGTTGAGGAGCGGATTGATGTCTTGCAGAGGGCAATTGCTGCTGGCATTTCTAAATGGAGGGATCATACTACAGTGAAATATTAGGGTAGGAGTGTATTGTGATGTACCGTAGATCAATGTGTTGTAAAGAAGTGGTATAATATATTAGATTCAACATTTTTATTTTTCGGAATACCAGCATGCACTGTGGTTTAATTTCCAGTGTATCAAAAGAAACCACTTTAACCAACTGAAACTGAATTTACATTTAGGTTGATGAGCATAAACTTGTGTATGACTAATTGCATGTAACCTGTCGGAATGCTAATATTATTTCTAATACAGTTCATTTGCATTTGACCATGTATCTTTGTGCAAATACTACTAGGTTACTTTTCCTCTCAATATTTGCAAGCTTTCCTTGCTTGGAATCGTAGTGGCGGCAAAATGACACGTACTCATTTATACTCATCCATTTAAATAAGGACATGTGTGATAAATGGATAGTTAAAATTATAAATGAATCATTAATGACTAATATATTTATCCTCTTAATATGTAGGTGGAAAATGGTTTGGTATGAGTATCCATTTCAATCTGTTTGTTTTAAATAGTCAATCCATTTTTTTTAAATCCAACTTATTCTTTATTATTTTTATTTATATATTTTTTTATAAAATATAATATAATATAAAATAAAAAATTTGGGTAATTTAACCAAATCTTAAATTAGTTAACCAAATTGGAAGAAATTTTCCTCTATGAGAACCAATTAACCAAATTAATGGACATATAGAGAAACAATCTCACTGGTTCAATCCCTTTGGCTAATTTAACCAATTTGAGAGGTTTTGTACTTGATGGCAATTAGAGATGGCAAAATTCGATTCGCCTTAACAGATAATTTGTCTTCACCACGAACCCGACGGAGAATCCTCGCCCTGTTTATGGTAATGGAACAAGGATGGGATTGAATCTCCCTACCCGCCTCGATTATATATATATATATATATATATATATATATATATATATATATATATATATATATATATATATATATATATATATATTAATTTTCTTTAAAATTATAGTATTAAGTATTTAATTTTATTATTATTATTTAAATATTAATTAATAATATATAAAACTTTACATAAATATATATAATATTTTTGTCAAAATATATAAATTATAAAATTTTAACGTTAATAAAATTATAAAAAAATAAATAAAAATTCCGTCCCAACTCCAAAATTGATTTATCCCGCATCACTTTTGCCTTGACTATTCATAGAACGAGAACGAAAATCTCCCACCCCACCCGACCCCACCCGTAGCCTAGCTTAGCTAGATTTGCCATTAGTTTTTAAACAAGATATTTAAATATTGTTTCTAGTTTTTTTCCCTTAGATTAATGCATATAATTTATTTTTTTATTATAAATAAATTATTAAAAATATAATATTCAAATAATATCTTTTTTTTTTTTTTGCCACAACAAATAATATCAGTTCACATCTTTTTTTTTTTTTGAGATATCAGTTTACAATTTTACATCATTGATTGGTAATAATGGATAAACAATGACGTAATAGTATTAATTAAAAAAAATTAAAACAGCATTAATTAATTTCGAATAATAGAATCATAGTATTTGTAATTCAAGAAAGAATAATTCCATTAATATTTACACCAAAGAAAAAAAAAAAACAAAAAAAAGTCTTTGCCAAGGATAAAATGCGCCATGGGGATAATGCGCACACCCTCCCATCCTCAAGTAAAAAAAAATCACTCTCTCTGCATTCTCTTACTTCTCTGCTAATCACACTTCTTGAAGAACCCATTAACTTTGTTCACTCTATCACTCAAAATTCATCGATACCCAGAAATCAAAATCCTCACTTTTTGTCTCTGTAATTCAAAAATCACCCAATTTGGATCTCAAATTCCCAAACCCACCTTGTTGAATGAGCCCGAATTTAGTAGGATATGGATCCTCCATTGATAAATGAGACCTCTTTCTCTGCAGCCAATCCATCTTCCTATACTTTGACGGAGATTTGGCCGTTTCCGGCCATTAATGGAGGTGCTGGGGGTGCTGGGTTGGGGCTCCGAATGGGGAATTTGGGTGCTGGGTCTGGGGAACGAGATGGGTCGGTGGAGGAATCCACGGTGACAGACCAGAGTGTTGGTGGAGGCGGTGGGAATGGGAGGAAGAGGAAAGATTTGAGCTCGGAGGATGAGTCATCTAAGATGGTTTCTACTACAAGCAGTGGCAATGAATTGGTTAGTTATTTACAGTTTTTTTTTTTTTTTTTGTTCCTGTCCTACCGTTGAGAAAATGGAGAGAGAATTATGTATTTTTTTTTTTTTTTGAGATGTGTGGCTTTTGTTGTTGATATATTTGGATTTAATGGAAGTTCGAATGGTTATTTTCTGGTCCCAAGAGGATAAATTTTCAAAATTTTGTTGAGAACCTGGAAAAGCATAAAATTTTGTGTTTGGATTCTGTTAAGCGGGAATTATAATAAAATAAAGATTTTTATTTGTATTGCTAAATTTTATTGGCAATTGACCTAACTATTGGAGTTGTTTTCCTGGAAAATTTGATCTGCAGGATTTCTTGAAGTGTTAATTAAAGAGTTACTTCAAGATTGAAGTGTAGATGTTTTAAATATATTTTTAATTATTGCAAATTGGGTTTGTAGATGTTGTTTTATGGTGTCAAAGTTTTCAGCTTTGTAGCATTAAGACCTGAGGGGTCCAGAAATAAAGTAGGTATTGATTTGAAAATGATGTATGTTATGTCTGTTCCTATTTTCTTTAATGACAATCTGTAGCTTTGTATTTTAGAATTTTTATGATGATTGTTCTTGGATTTGTGACAGAATAATTCAAGCGGTAAGCGGATGAAATTATCAGGATCCAGAAATAAGAATGTTAATTCAAAAGTTGAAGTAGAAGCTAGTTCTGCTGTCAATGATAAGCCAGCTGAACAAAGCAGCAAACCATCTGAGCCTCCTAAGCAAGACTACATTCATGTGAGAGCAAGAAGGGGTCAAGCAACTGATAGCCACAGTCTAGCTGAGAGAGTAATTCACTTGAAACCTCTTAAATTTGCAATTTTATTTGTTTATCAATTCCTAAAATAATGAACAATGACTTGACATGGCGAATGTGATCTAGATTCAGTTTGACACAATTTTAATCTTTCTTTTTTCCCAATTTTTTTACTGGTTCATCATTTTGGAGATTGACAATTCTACCTGACCTTAAACTCAGTGGGGAATCATTTCCTCCTACCAAAAGTAGTGGGTTGGGTTTTTTCCCTGAGTTAAAAAAAATATTTTTATATTAAAAATTTCTTATATAAATATTTGAAAATTTATTAATCCTTGAAGATTTTATCATTTGTTTATAAAACTCAACACTATTTTTTTTTATCCTCAATTATTAACTAATAGTGATTTAATTTATATGCATATAGGATTTTAGGATAATATACAAAATATGTCTGTTAATGTTTATAAAAATATAAGAAATAAAGGGCCTAATGGTAAAAAACCTCTTACCTTTTAACATTTTTGCAATTTTACCTGAAATTTTTACCTTTGTCAATTTTCCCAAAGTTGAAAACTTAGTTTCAACTTTACCTTAGGTCAAAAATTTGAAAAGAAATTATATATTTTTTATTATTAATTAGAAGGTCCAATTGACCCTTGAAATTATGTTAGATTGTGATATTATCAATTTAGTCTTTTAAATTTCGAATTTGGTTATTTGAATCATTAATTTGATCAATAATAGTTCACCAAATTTGCGAAGTTGAATCTAGATGACTCCAATCAAAATTTAGGGACTAAATCGACGAATTTAATATTTTGCCCTTCTAATTAATAATAAGATAATATTATTTTCTTTCAATTTTTTATTGAAACTAAAATTTCAAATTATGGTAAAATTGACAAAACTAAATGTTAAGGTAAAATTGCAAAAGTGTGAAAAGTTAAGGGTTTTTTTTTCTAATCATTAAACTGAAATAAAATGAGAATATCCATTCCCCCTTTGTTCTCACCCTGCATTTTTTTCCCTGCCCTGCCCCTACTCGATTTCCTAACAGAGCAGGGATGTGAATGGCAAAATCTGCTTTTCGCTCCCTCAATGTAAAGCAGCATATTCATTTCATTCTTGAGACATCTTGCTTACCACATACCATCACTGTTAGCAGGCTAGGAGAGAAAAGATAAGTGAGAGGATGAAGATACTCCAAGATTTGGTCCCTGGGTGTAATAAGGTACTTATTCTTGTATTATTTTAATCTCAGTCTTGTAACTATACTGTGTATGCATTCTGTAAAATTTTTCCTAGGAGGATGTATAATGAATTTGGTGTCTCCTGTATTATCTATAGAGGTGTCAAAACGTGTTGGTGGGTCGTGTTCGTATCGGGTTGATATACTCAGATGACACGATTAGGGTCAACACGAACACAACCCATTTATTAATCGTGTCACCCTAACACGATACGAAAATTAAACGGGTTACACGAATACGACACGTGTAACCCGTTTATTTAATTGGGTCATAGATGGGTCATGAACCCGACACAACCCATTTAACCTGTATGATATTTATAATCTGAAAAATGTAATATATTTATTACATAAATTAACTGTAATATTATCCATAAATCAAATTATGATTAAAATTGTAAATTCATTACAAATTTCATATTTCATATCTTTTTCAAACATTCAAGCAAGTACCATCAAATAAATTTAAATAAAATTTTGTTTATTTTTAATTTTTTTGTCATTTTATTTTTTTAATTAATTTTGTTTGTCTATTTTAATACAATATAAATAACTATTTTAACCCTTAATATTACTAAAAAATATACAGGTTATAAATGAGTTGGGTTGGATTAACACTATCCAACACGACACATGAAATTAAACGGGTTATAACGGGTTAGCGTGTCAACCCGTTACACGACTCGTTTAAGCAGTGTCATAAACGGGTCAATCCGTTTACCGACACGGACTTGCTAAATCTCAATCCTAACACGAAAATTTTTCGTGTTTGGCGAATCGAGTTAGCGTGTCATGACCCTTTCTGACACCCCTAATTATCTATCGTGTCTTTATGCTGTTAGTGAAATTAATCCATTATAGAAGTTATTGAACTTCCAGGGTGTTTGCTTAAGTTTCTTATTCAGCTATGTTTGACTTGGAACATTTTCTTTACACAACCAGGTTATTGGTAAAGCACTTGTTCTTGATGAGATAATTAATTACATTCAGTCACTACAGCAGCAGGTTGAGGTTGGCCTCTTATCTTTATCAATATGTATATTTGTTGAAACTGAACCTGGATTTATGCTGTTTTAACCTGATTTTCGCAGTTCCTGTCAATGAAACTAGAAGCAGTTAATTCAAGAATGAACATAAACCCATCAATTGAAGGTTTTCACCTAAAAGATGTAAGTTTATCATATTAATTGGTTACTTTGTAGATTTTCTGAGTGTAAAAGCTATTTACCTATGTTGCGGATTTTGTTTCACTTTGGTTGCCTATTGTGATGATGACTGCTAAGAAAATAATGGTGTAATTGATGCTGCTAAAATGGATTTGCATTTCATTTCAAATTTGTCAAATTTGGCTGGCAACTAGGATTAGATTCCTATAAAATTTATAATTATAGTGTTATTTTTATTATGATCACTATTATTGAGCAGTGACAGATCTACTGGGGGCAAAATTGTTGATTTATTTATTCTCAGATGGAAAATCTTATCTGAATGTTTCTTGTTATTTAGTCTTGAACTGCCTCCTCCACTCTGGTCGCTTTACAGTACTGCTTCCACTGTAGCAACATGAATTAGCTTACAAATTGTAAATGTGAACAATTTTGCATTGTCCTAATGGAATTTTTCTGACTAGGCTAAGAACTAAGATTTGCAATGCTCTTGCACGAGGAAATAACAAAATCCTATCAATTGTTACCCCCATTTTCTGGGATGTAGTCATTGATTGACCCTTAAGGCAGTCAGTGAACTTTTTCTGTTAAAATTTTACTATGCAGCCTCCTTAAAATTGTTGGCAATTTGAAAGTTCAGTGAAATCCAAGCCCTTTCCATTGATTCAAATTTCTGAGGAAATGCTTTTCCTGAAATATTCTGCTAGTTTTGCAGTGCAATTGTGTGAGAGAGGTCAGACATTTTCAGTTTCCAAATATGATTGAAGTATTAGTACAAGTATTGTAGCATTTTCCAAGCATGTCATGTCATCAATGTAAATCTTGAATCTGTATAAAATATTTCTGGTAGGGTGGATGCTAAACTGTTCTTTCTATAAATATAACTCACTATTACATGATATTCTCAAGTAAGGCATGAGGTATTGCTTCTCATTGTGTTCATAATTGATCATCTTTTTGTTTACAAAAAATTTACCTTTTTTTTCTTAATTATTTAATTTGCTTATATAGTCGCAATAAAATCAAAATGAAATTAAGATGACTAAACCTTTATAACTGCCTGGTTATGTTCACGTTGTTTTCCAATTTGCAATATCATATATTGCATATTTTTGCCACTTACTCTTTGATATCATCAAGATTTGTCTTTTCTCCGCCTTGGCCTAGATTTCTTCTATTTTTCTAATTTTCCCATATAATATCGTATTCTTAGCATCTGTTATTCATTTTACAATTTCTCTTTTCAAACTGCTGCTGATTTTTTGTACCATAATGCAAATGAACATGTGAAACTACTTAAATTACTTGTCATGCCACTCATCCATCACATTTACACAGGACACTGAATACCCTTGTAACCATATTGACCTATGCACACATTCGGTGATGTTAGGTTGTTTATCTGTTTGTCAGTAGATGAACTCTGGCAATCTGGGTGAATTTACAACTATTTTAGAACCCACGCATGTTCTATTATTTGTTTTTTCTCATGAAAAGAGAGTATTCCTAAAAGACAGATTCAAAACTCTCCGTGTGTTTCTTTTAAAGTCGTAAATTTTTTATCTACTGGAAGACAATTTTGTTTTGATGTTTTCCAACCAGTCGATTTCTTGTTGTAGCTTGGTGCACAGCCATTTGATGCTACTGGAATGATGTTTGGCACTCAAGCAGCGAGAGATTATGCACAAGTTTCACAACCTGAATGGTTGCATATGCAGATTGGTGGAAGTATTGAAAGAACAACATGATCAATCCGCAAGTTTTCTTCCGCTTCTTTACTTGGAAGGAAATTTGTTATTGGTTTCTGCATACATTGCACAAATGTGTTTCCTACATTGATGACTCTGATTGAAGTTGTAATCTCATTTCATTTGTGGAAAATGCATCTAATCTTTTACACATATATACAGTATCTAATCTTATATGCATATATTTCATTTGACTGAATCCTTTCCTGGAAGGAAAATTCTCCTAGTGTGGACTCTGTTCTCAAACTGTACCTAGGACTGCTCTGTAAAATTTCATTTTAAGTATATTTCTATCCTTTTTTCCCCCATGATATATTGTTAATAGGTTAATTATAATTTATAACAGAATGAAATTATTCGAGAATGTGTTAAAACTCCATCTGCTGTGGATACTAATCTCGAAATGGGCTGTGATTCCTGTTATTATACCTTCAGACCTCCCAGGTGCAAGACAACTTCATTGACTTCTGCTTGATTCTGAAATCAAGGATCACTAATTTTAGTATTTCAATATTAAGGCAAATAATTTATATAATTATAATTTACACCGTTTTAAAATGTCTCCATACAACAAAACTGTGAAAGAGACGCAAAGATTTCATTTTCTTTCCTTGGTGTGATGGCGTCAGGAAGTAAGGCGATGTTTGATAATGCTGTTGTTTTTTGTTTTTTTTTTTTTCAAATTTTAAAAAACTAAATATTAGAAAATATTTTTAAAAAAATTATTATTTTTTATTTTTCATATTTATCTAAAAATATTTTAAAAATAAAAAATAAAAAATTTTAATTTTCAAAATAAGATTGAGTGATTTTCACCATCCTTTATAGGTCAAAAATATTTTTGAAGTTTAGAATTTTAATTCTAACTTCTTGCTATGCGATGTACTAAATTCCACTTCTTTATGGCTAAGATAAAAAATCAATTCCTTCACTAATTTCCATGTTGGTTATAATATAATCCATTTTTCTTTTTTCTTTTTTTTTGGCTGGTGGAAACAAATTAAGCAACACATAAATCAAACTAGGAAGCAAAATGCTTGCCCCAATAAGAGAAATAAGTAATATCTAAATATTAATTTCACTATTTTGATCGAGCTCCATAGATTGAGAATAAGAATCGGTAGTCGCTATGAATTACAAACAAGATTCACATCTAACAAAGCTCAGGTAATCGGTGCACTATGAAAATGTTCTGACTATCTTAGATCAGAATATCAGCACTTAATTGACGGCCTGTGTTAAACGAGACAATGATTAACACTTAATTGACGGCCTGTATCAAATGAGATAGTGATTAACACAAGCCTTTTTTTTCAATTAAAAAAAAAAATATAAGAATGCATTTTTCTCGTGTGGATGTGAAATGGAACTCACAGGTAAAGAAACGTGCCATTTTTAAGAGAAATATTTCCCTGCAAATGTGAAAAGTCCTAACAACACTTTCATACATTCACTTACCTCTTCCTCTTGAAACCTACCACTTCAACTGACCTAACATCATAGCATTTTACATTCCTAGACATAGCCCAGTAGTGTGCATATGTGACTTAGATAATAATAGATTCAGGTTAGATTTCTCATCTCCCAATACCCAAAAAAATAAATAAAAAAAAAAAATCATAGCATTTGAGCTCTCAAATAGGAAAAGCAGAATTTCTAGTATTCGTAACATCTACAAGTGCATACTCTTCAAATACAAAGAGGCGAAATGTTCAAAATACTCACTGGAAGCAACTTTGTAATACTTTTTCAAACATTTATCAAATACAAGTAGAAAGTAAAAAGGCACCCATATAGAATATTTACATTTCAGTGCATCATGGTCTGAACTTTGAACAAAAATTGTACCATTTATCATAAACATGGTTTAAATACTCTGACTCTGACCCCAATTTGTCTATTCAATGGATAAGAATGTAAATAGGATTGTAGTTGATCATCAAACAGACTTAAGAGAGCTATAACTCATTTATTGTAATCTTATAATTGCACACAAACTTGGGATTGATCAGTTCTTACCAGTTAATCCAGCTGAAATAACAAACAAATGCCATTATCCATGCAACTCTCAGATGCAAAGTCTACAGAACTATTTTCTGTGAACAATCTTGAATACAGAATAGAAAAGTGCTAATAACTTGATACAAAGCATAATAATAACTTAGTTATTTACATACAGAACTGGTTTCCCAATGATAATTGAGCACTGATATCCAAAATATTGAAAAAACTAATCAAGACAGACAAAGTTGAACACAACAATTACAAATGTAGTAATTCTACACGCACACGCGCACACACACACACACACACACACACACACACACACACACACACACAAATATTTATATATATATATATATATAATTTGATTAGAAACTCACCTGAAATCTTCATTCTGTTGTGAGAAAATAGGAAAGATACTGTTAAGAATGGGCACCATAAATTGCAATTCTGAGCTAGAAAATAACTAAAAACGTGTTTGAATCATCTGCTAAAGAATTTATTGAATAATAGCTTCTTGATATCTAAGTAGAGAGTTTAATAGAGTACAGATCTATAAATATATGGCATGATATTGAAAACAAATATAATGAATATAGAAGCTTGATGAGTACTACCATGAAAGATGTATTATTGTGTACAATATTTTAGAACTACAATCATACCAAGTAAACTTCAAAGAGGAATTTTTCCAAGAGGAAGCGATAAGCCTTGATCATGGACTCTAATAGGATATGTAACCCTCATGACAGGCTTTGATCTACATGTGCAGAAGCGTGATCCAGAAGATGGTAAATCTTGTAATACAATGATGGATTTTTCAAAGAATCATAGCAGAAAATTCTACAAATCTGATGATTACAGTGAACGGTGGGTAGGTGTTACCTGCTTCCTGTTATTGTTTGGCCATGCATGTGCATTTCCTTTGATGTTCTGTGAGTTCCTGTCATGTTTCAGTTTTTCCAACAAGTGAAAATATTTCCTTCAGTTAATTTGCTAAATCAGTTACATATGCTGATATTTCCCTACTTTAACATTTCAGTTTCTAGGAGTCGCAGAAAAGGATTTAAGAATCCAAAAGTTGATTGGATCACCAGCACCTTGGAAACAAAAAGAAAACTTTCTGAAACAAGCAGCATCGGGAATACCTGAATTTGCCTTTGAAGAAACTTAACATACTCTACTGCCTCATCTAACATATCAGCAGTGTTTGTTTGCTGCGAGTAACAAACAAGATAATCCAAAATCAAGTGATTAAAAACTAAATTTTATAAAAATAACTGTCATATTCATCAAATTAAGATGATTCATGTTCAAATAAACAAGAATAGGAAAGAAAAAAAAGGGCAAATGAATATGGGATTTTTTTAAGATCCGCTTTTGCATCAAAGCTCTCCACCAAATTGAAGATGGAACTTAATTCCGTTGTATCAATTATTCATGAAACCAAAACTGGCTTTTATATAAAGCCAAGTATAATGGAATTAGGCAAAATTAACTGGTGGTATAATAATATTAAACAACTCCAACTCAATTTAATCCATCTTCCTACATTCTCTCAGCATGTACAGAACATTCTCATCCAAAATCACAACTTGCACAACTGAAAGTTTCCATCACAAGCATGCATGGCCAATTCCTTTTTAATGAAAAATAGATTCAGTTGCCTAAAAAACAGATTAACCCTGACAACTCCAAATTTAGACTTAATTGATATATTTCACAGGATACTTACATCAACATTTTCTTGAACCTAAAAGCAATATTCTTACTAAATAACTCCTATAGTATAGCATTGAATTTCCCCCCTTAAACTTTGTTCTACATTTTTTTATGTATCAAGTACATAATTGATTGAAATCCAAAGAGCATCTATATCAATACCAGCACAACACAAATACATCAACCTAATAGGTTGACATATTATGGTTATATGATCCTCAACAGCTTCAATCAAATGTAAAAACATTTTCCCTTATATTCCTCTCTCTCTGTCACTCTCTCTACTCACACTCTCCAAAACTAAAAGCTCAAATATTTTCAAATGGGTAACGATTGTTATCTATCCACTTGAGGAAATTTGGTCTAAGGAATGGATGTAACAAGTCACAAGTTCACAGATTCGTAAGATTTCTCATCAACTTGTTCACATTTCTTTGTTCTTAATTACAAAAGTTATTTCCAAAATAATGATTGTGGAAATTATTTGTAAGAAATTTGTTTTCGTTGCTCCCTCTCCTATTGTAATAAGGCACTCTCATGTTTTGAGATTAAGAGAATGTTGTACCTTGCACACAACAAAATTGGTTTGCAATATATGATTGCTAAGACCCAAGTGCTCTGATGAAACTTAAATTCAAAAAAAGAATTAAAGGTTTGCTATGGTAGCAAGCCTATTAATAAATTAGAAAAGGTAAATGAAGATCCATACTTTTGTAAATATATCATTGGGTGGGGAGGAAAGGATAGATCAATTGGATAGATGTGACCTGTTTGTCCAAAATTGCAATCTTCTTATTTCTAAATTGAAATATTCTTATTCCTAACCTATTGATAGTATTATGACTTATGAGACAAAACTGCTTTTCTGTTTTACCAGGAAAGTGGGTAGGGGTTGGTGGGGTGTGCTACACTCCTACCATTAAATGTTTGAAAATTGTTATTCATGCCAATACAAGAGATCCAAAATTATTTTTTATTCCGTTTCAAATAATTCTAATGTTAGAATTCTATTAGGATCCATTTGGATAGTTAGTCATTAGAAATGATTGAACATTTGAAATTTGTCATTATGCTTATTTTTCATGGTTTTACACTTCAAACTCAAATTCAAATTCATAATAATTTCAAATGACCACCTATCCAAATGAACTCTTAAATTTTATTAGGATCAATTTAGATAGATGAGAATTTGAAATGAAATCGCTGTTTGAACTTGTGCTAGTGTTTTATAAATTTTCACTTGAAACACAAATCTAAATATATCTTCATTTATATGTACACTTATCTAAATCAGCCCTAAGTATAATTCAACATAAATGATTTTATAATAAAATCATGTGTTTGGAATAAATTTTAAAATGATATTTGATTCATTTGATTTTCCTTATTGGGAAAAATTGAAAAGTAAAATGAATATCGTCATTTGTAAGAAAATAAAGTTACCTTAAATAGGAATGTCTCGGGATTTTCAATACTGGGGTTGCATTAAATAATAAATTTTTTTGGCAAAATCAGGCCACTTTTGAGCTAATCTACATTTCTTCCATAATTAGCAAATATGAGCTTTCCAAAAATGATCATTGGCCAAATTATCAAATCACTCCCAACCAGTCATAAACTACAAACAAGCAATACTTCCTCTTTTTAACTTTTGCTCCCCCTTTTTTTTTTTTTACTATCCTATTAACAGCTTGTTTGGTTTGGGGGTAAGGAAGGAGAAAGGACAATAAAAGAGGGTGGAATATAAGTCTAATCTTGTCTGGGAAATGGGTTTTATTTAAGGGTAAGGGGTAAGAAAGGGTAAATCTTACCCCTTTTTATTCTCCAAACCCTCTAAATTTTCGCACCCTAAATTGAGGTGCAAGGAGAGACACATGACCCATAAAAAAAAATAAAATAAAATTTCCCTTTTTTTTAAAAATTTTTTTATGCTTGTACATCTTGTTTTACTTTTTTTTTTAAGAATACAATATTTTATAATTGTAACACTTTACATTAGTTAACCTTCCCCTGTTCCTTTCAAACAAGAGGGAGCTAAATTTTTAACTTTCGTTCCCTTTTCCTCCTTTTCTTTTAATGAAATCTCCCCCGTCCTTCCCCTCACCCTGTCCAACCATAGTGGAAAAGGCAAAGGTAAGGAGAGGAATATGATCTGTGTTAAAGAATACAACACCATACTTTTATTGTCATGTTTCTTAACACAATGTTAAATCTATGACATTGAGAAAAACATAATCCTTACATATAAATGACTATTTTTATGATTATATTTTAGCATGCTTAAAGCTTTTATTACTTTACCAACTAAGCTCTTCCATCATTTTTTTTTTTTTTTTAAATCTGTCTATTCTAATATCACCACATTGATGACCAACACCTTTGTACTCCCCAATGGCTCCTAGACGTACTTTGTCAAAACTTCCTCCAAAGACATTCACCCTCACCCTTGCCAAACAGGTGAAAATAAGAGGTGAAAGTAATCCCCAATTTCAAACCTATGTACATTAACTTTAAATCCTTTGTAATGCATTTATCTTCCAACTTTCAAATCTCCGAAGTTCAAAACATGAGAATGATTTCATATCTTTAGCTTTCCCTAATAAATTCTATTTAGTATCACTAAAGTAAATGATATATATGTCAACACTTATACAATGATTCCAGCTGAAACACACAACCTTCAAATCTACCTAGTTCAAGATCACAACTTTCATATGCCTCATCATAACTAAACAAGTTGATAATTAATAAAAGAAAAAAGGGGAAAGTACAAAAAAATAACCTGTGGTTTGACCCTTTTATACTTATGAGTCTGGGTTTTTTTTTTTTTAAAACAAAAAGGGTCCTGTGGTTTATTCCATTAGCAGTTTGGGATCTCTGCTACTAATACCGTTAGTCAATGCTGACGTGGCACAATCAACACTTACAGGGCACTCGTGGATTCCACTTTTTATCTGCGTGGCTATCTAAAAAAATTAAGAAGTGGGGCCTACATGTGTCATGTTAGTGTTGATTAACGGTATTAAGGATGTGGACTTTAAAGTGTTAACAAATCAAACCACATGACTCTCTTTCTCAAAAAAAAAAAAAAAAACCACAAACCCATAAGTGTAAAAGGGTTAAACCACAAGGTACTTTTTTGTGCTTTCCCTAAGAAAAAAAGACTATGAAGAGGGATGATGAAGGTTGAAGAAAAGGAATGGTACAAAAAAAACTTTTGTACTTGCAATGATACATTATAAATGAAATGTAATCATGAAGTGAACTTGACTAGAATAGCTAAATGATGATCCAATAAGCGAAGAACTAAGTGCAACTACATGAAGCCTATACAGTTTCAAAACAATGATATAATGTATAGTTATATTAAATCTCATTGTATTTTTGTAATTTCCTTGTTGAATATGTATTGTAAATGCCACTTTTGTTCAAAAAACTTTTTTTGGTCAATTCAAAATTGTCATCATTTTTGTTTTGCTTTGACATTGCATCTTTCAAATACACACACATACAACTTATTTTCATCAACCAAATCTTGGTAATAACCCTCTTTCTAGGTGAACTAAACCTATTGTCGGTGAAAGGAAGAAATCTTTCTCTCTCCGATCCCATTTTACTAAGTCTTTGTTTGACATTATGTTTTTGACTTTCTTTTGGAAAATGCATTTTTATTCCTTTTTTTTTTTTCCCAAAATTTGTTGGCTACTTTTGGGAAACCATGGTTTGTAGAAAGTTAGAAAATATAGCTTTTCAAAATCATGGCTTGGTAAGCCGTAAGCCCCTAAACACTCTAAAAGCATGCAATTTACTAAAAACTACCTAACCACAAATGTCGAACATACACAAAATCTCTAGCTGCTAGCTAGTTATCATGTATATTATAGGAAAATTATATTGTAATACTTTTTTTACCTTTAATTTTACTCCTTTAATAAAGCATAAATTAAAGAAGAATTTTTAGGGAGAGAGAGAATAGTTAGCCCCTAATAAAAGCATGAGAATCATTTACGATTGTTGACTAATTAAGTGAGATTTAAATAGAACTAATTAAGAAAACATGGAGTGAAAGAAGTAATTTCATCTATGGCCATTAATGGAAACATCACTTAATTTCAGCATTTTCACTAAACTTTAATTTGTAATATAAAATTACTCGACTTTTATTCTTACTTCAACTAGGTCAATATTACTAAATGTTGATAAAATTTTGGTTGAATTTTTGACATGCCACCTAGGCAATTTTTTTTTTTTTTTTTTAAAATTATCTAGTCTTACAATTAAAGATAAGCTATAAAACTATTTATCTTAGTATTGTAAGATAAGCCATAAATTTTTTTTTATCTTAGTTAACAAAAAAAATTTAGCCAAAATTTTGCAAGTATTTGACCAAAGACCTTGTTAAAACACAAAATAAAGTCCAGTGATTTTTATGTTTCAAACTGAAGTGACTATGTTGAAATTCAATATTATTTTTTGACTAGGATGAAATTAAGCTTGATGTTAATGCTTATAGAAACATGTTGATTGGTTGTAAAATGTCAGTCAGAAATTTTTTAATTAGGGGGTCCAATTAAAAAAAATGCATACAAACTATTGATTGACAGATGACGATGATTCTATGTAGTCGGTTTTCTACTCTGTAACTCAAAAACAAACACATTCAAAAAATATAATTGTCAAATTAAAAACATAATGAACATAATACTAAAATGCAATCTAAGAATTGAGAATATAATTTGAAAATTGATAAAAATTTCTATTTTTTCATACTAATAAATTTTTTACCAGTTCAAATTTCTAAATATCCAATTAATCATCAAAATTTTGATTTTAAGGAAAAAAAATAAATTAGAGACAAGCTTTGTTCAAATTATGTACTCAGAATATCTAAATAAATTGTGTGCAAACTTGCTAATTTAAATTATTAAAAAAATAATAATTCAGTTAAATGAGAGAGAGAGGATGCAATTGCTAAAAGAAACGATGTACTAGAAGTCTAGAACTAATATTCTGCTATTGATTTACCAAAATATCAAAGTATTAAATTAATTTCTAACCCTACTACACTAGAATATAGTGGTAAAAAATAACTCTCAAAGTTAAATACATATTAAAATGAGAAATCTCTAATGCAATTAATTTCCAGTTGTAACTTTTTTTCTAAATAGTTTACCTAAAACACATTGTTTAACTAAAGAGAAACACATTGAATTTCACCTCTTTGTTTATGGACTTAAAAATGCCATTATACCCCTAATAGTTGTTAAAATTCAAGGGGGCCAGTGATCCTTGGACCTAATGTAGTTTTGTCCCTAATTGTACTAGTGAGGGGCATCGGGCATGGTTGAGAGCATAGATTGATGGATCTCCTTAAAGCATGTTAGAGCATCTTTGCATCTAATTATTCGTTGTTATTCGAATTAAGGGGTATGTTCTCTACTAGATTTTTTCCTCTTTCTCCATTAATTTATGTTATAAAATAACTGCTTTAAAAAAAAAAAAAAAAAAAACTTCAAAAGAGATGATGGTGCACCTCTTATGGATGCATGCTTCTAAGAATTTGGATTATTTCTCAATTTGAATCTTGTTGAAAGGAGAGCTTTCGAGAATAATGTGTAGACTTTTCGTTCAGCTTAATTTGGTTTGGGAACTTAACAACACACACTTTTGCATATTATTACCATCCTTGTGCAGTGCAGGTTCTGGCAAAGATATGCATAGGAAGAATGGAATGACATATAGAAAATGAAATGCAAATAGCGGTATCATAGTTTAGTGTTAACAATTCTATACTATGGCTCTAACTAACATAAAATGATACATAAAATAAATTATAAGAATTCATATTCAAAATAGTGAAAATATGGAACTCCGATGAGTTCCAGAACTAAAATCTGCAGTACAAAATCATTAATAGGCACAGATATATATATACCATGCATAGGAACTGCCCTATAAGATTTCCATTTAACCATTGAGAGAAGCATCAGAATAATAAATTACTAAATATCATGAAAGACCTGGTGGCAATCAATTTTTTTCCTAGTTAAACACTGTTGACACAAAGTAACTCTCACACCAAGTAACTTTCAATTGTGTATTGAATTTTCACAAGGACAAATAATTTCATTACCTTATCCATGTTTGGAACAAGCTCCTGAAGTTTCCTTATTCGGTCACTAATGCGAGTTCTTCGAACCTAATTAAATCAGGAAAAGATTATATTTAGGAAAAAAAAAAAAGCTTATTGAGGACTAACAACAAACACTTTAGCTATATATGAAAAATGTATCAAATACAATGATTCCAGCTTACTCTTTCTGCAATACTCCGAGGATGTGTAGCACAACCTCGCTTCGCCCGAACTCTACAAGGCACTGAATCCTCTAATAGCTTCTCCATCTCCATTTCTATCAAACTAGACATCCCACCACCAGATGCCTGTCCACTTTGCTCTCCTTTCTATACCCAACCACAGAAATCAAAATTAAAACTCCACAAATTATCACAAAATAAATTAAATTCTGTGTCTCTAAATTTGATATTGCACTTACCAACAGAGATGGGTATTTAGCAGAAGGGTGATGCAACTCGGATTCCCTTTTACTAGATGGGGAAACATCAATATTTGGTGACATATATTCGTAATTCGAAGGAATTGCAAAGCTAGAAAAATACCCATCACTCCTAATCCCCGAATTTCCAAGAAAATCAGCAGGAGAGCTATTTTGCCTTTGAAAACCAACCGGTTCAAACAAATTTCCCGGTTCAACCGAAGAAGAAGAAGAAGCAAAAGGGACAGAAGAATTTCTACTCGACGGAGTGTTTGAAACTAGTAACTGCGTCAAGGTCTGGTTAGGCTTTAATGGGTCTTCTTCTTCCCCTTCTTCTTCTTCTAAAAGTGCTTCTAACCAAGTAGCTGGAGCTGAACGAAAACGAGCTAGCCCAATCCCAACCCCAACCCCACTTCGATTTAGTTCACCACCAGCAACACCGCCACCTCCACCACTACTAGAAGGTGCCGGCTGCATCTGCTTCTCGGTGAAAAATAGTTCAGAAGCTCTGATGTTTCTTTAATGGCGGAAACAGAAGGGTCTGGTAATTCTATTTTTTTTATACGCTCAATAACTATAAAACCTGTGTACATACATCTCATCTGATAATCAAATCAAAACCGTTGGATTTAAATAAGATAACAAAACAGTCGGACTGATAAATAGTCAACGGTGATTAAGTAAGGATAAGGTACGCATTAAGAGAATGGGATAAAGTGAATATGGCCCGTGTACGCTTGAGGAGCCGCAACGTCATCGTTTTCTGGATTTGATTAGTACCCTCATGACGGTTAAAAACCTTATAGAGGTAGTTGGCCATGTTTGGAGCGTGTAATACACGATCCAATGAGGAAGAAGTAGGGTGAGGTGGTATTGGAGATTAAGAAGCGCGTGGAAAATAGAGCGTGGAGAGTTTTTTATTAGGTTACTTTTGATGATTGATTTTTATTTATATAATAATATATATATATATATATTGTACACTTTCTAAAAAAAATAGTTGCTTTTTCTGGCAAAATTAAGGAGAGGTGTGAGCAGTGTTGCACTTGCATCCCATCCACAAATGCACATAATAATAATAATAATAATGATAATAATAATAAAAGAAAAAGTAAAGTAAGACGTGGACAAGTGAATTTTTTTTTTTTTTATAAAAAAAAATTAGTTCAACTAACTTTTTATCAATGTAGATGGTGGAAGTTGGTACTTCCATTTATTTATTTATTTATTTTTTATTTTATTCACTTTTAAGCTTAAATCAATCTTCTTTGACATTTGTTATTAAACCTATTTATGAATATTTGGCCAAAAAAAAAAAATTATTTATGAATGGAATTATAAAATTCAAGTATATCGGATCTCCAATATATAAAATTATTTAATATTATAAAAAATAAATCTCACTTTTATGTATTTTATAAAATCACTTAAAATAATTAAAGATCAATCTTATATATATGTGAGTAAGGAGTAAAGCATTTATTGGATTCAATAATTTTTCAAAAAATACGTAATATTCTTTTTCCTAATATTTTTATTTTGTTGGCCACAATTGTTACCGATCACGAAATGTACAGTCAAAATTAATATAAAAAAAAAAAAAAAAAAAAAGGGATAAATGATAACAAGTGGTGGCCATTAGTGATGATTGTGATAATCCAGAGTGAGACAATGACTGGTGAAAGTGAGATGATAGTGTTAATGTGATGATTGAATTTTTTTTCTTTCTTTCGAGGAAGATTATTGAAATGGTTACAAGTGTGTTGGTAGTGTTAATGTGATATAGATTTATTTGGTTTAACTGTTAATAGTTGTTATTGATACTTTATTATTGATGACTGGTGATTATTAGTTAATAAATATTAGATGTTTGAAACATATAATAATTAACAATTCTTAATTTTTTAATTTATCAAACAAGTTCAATTAGTTATTAAAAGTAAAAAAAAAAATTATCTGTTAACTCCCCATAATTAAATCAAACACCCACATAATTTGGAGTGGCTGATGGTAGGTGGCGGAGGGAGAGGTAAAGATGATGAGAGTTGGTGGTTGATGAGGAGATGGTGATGTGGGAAGATTGGTGGTGTGGTGATAGCTATCAAGCAGCGGAGATGATGAGAGGATAATGATAATAGTAGAGTTGACTACAGAGCACCGGATTATATTTACTGTATAAAAAACATGACATTTTTTATGATTACTTTATAATAAATCAAAATAAATCTATTTTGTTTTATTCATTAGATTGTAGTATATTGTAATCTTTATCTTTAGTGTTTATCATAGTTATAAGAATCGGACCGGCTTGATTGGTTTGACTGAGAAAATTGAGAATCGAAGGTTAGGCCAGTTCAGTTCTGGCTTCAGACTCAGCCAATGTCAAAATCGAGAAAAACTCGGCAGCTCGACCGGATAACCAGTGACCCAGTCGGACCGATGGGTTTTTTCCCAGGTTTTTTGATTTTTTTTTTAATTTTTTTTTTTGTGTTTGGATATTAAAAAAAAATTTTGGACAAAAAAAAATTAAAATTTATGATTGGACTAAATAAAAAATTGCAAAATCCAAGCCTATTTTGGTCCGACATTCGTGTACGCAGACCGCGCGCTCACACGTTGAACCTAAACCCAATACCGTGGATTTGTACTCCCCGCGGGTGCAAGAGAGAGCCTTCTTGGCTACTTTCTTAACTTTGAAAGGATGAACTTTTAAATATATACATCATTCTAACTTTACATTTTTTCAATGTGGGATAACTCACTCCTCCCTCATTTTTCTTAGTGTAGAGTTTACTTTAAATTTCAAATTATCATTCACCCATTCAAGTATATGAATATTCAAATTCATATTTCTTATATAGAACAACACAAATCCAAATAGATTTCCTACTACCGAATAGTGGAACTTACCCGAATTTAAATTTCAAAATAGCCACTTAATGAGTTAATTTATCATAATTTCTTTTAAGTAATTGTCTCAAATTTATATTTTTTCTAAGTAATTTTCATTACTTGCTCTAATAACGTTTATTAATTTTAATTATATGTATATTATATTTTTTTAACATATAAATAATAAATATATTAATTTATTTAAAATTTCGGTTTGACCCCAGTTGAACCTCTGACCTATGACCCTCTGCCTTCACCGGTTCTAAGACCGGGCCGGGTTTGAAAATATTAGTTTTTATATTTTGTTTATACATGTTACTCATTCAACCGGTAATCTCTAAAAAAAAATAAATAACTAATTATCAAATTAAACCTACTAATGTTATCTTATTTAAATTTAATATAAATAAATAACTAAATTTTATTAAATTAAAAAGCAAAGATATATAAATGAATTCAAAATAAAAATATTATTATTTTAAAATAATATACATATATAAAATTTTAAAATTTAATTATTTGTTAAATCATGATATGATTAAATATAAGTATTGAAAAATATTAAATATATGCATATTTGTTGAATAAAATAATGGTCAAATAATAAATTATAACTATAAAAAGTAAAAAATTAAAAATTAAAAATGCTATAGCAAATGTGAATTTGATTTTAATTAGCTTAATCGAGCTTAATAAAAAAAATTAATTAATTATATTTCATAAATAATTTTCAAAAACTATTTAAATTTAAGTAAATTTATTAAAAGTTATTATAGTTCTAATTCAAAATTAAATTTCTTTACTTTAATATAGTATCACTTGACTTGACTTGAATTCGAGTATAAAAATCATTTCATAAAAAAATATACCTAATAGAAAAAAAATAGAATTTATAAATATAAATACAATATACAAATTTAATATTTATCATCAATTTTTCATATATAAAATAAGAATAATTTAAACGTATACCTTACATTAATAAAATTGGTAAAATTTCATTAAGAAACTAATTAATTTTCATACTTATGAATAAAATTGTAATTTTATAAAATATTTACTCATTTTGCATAAATCAACAAATTTATATAAATAGGTTGTGAAAAAAATTACGATTTTAAGAAAATTTTAACTCGTTTTGTGTAAATTAATAAGTTACAAATGAAATAGCTAAATTAACAACAAAAAATAATAATAACAATTTTTTTTTCATAATTACAAAAAAAAAATTGATACCTTTTGAAAAATTACAATCTATTTATACTTTATCGTATATTACAATAATTTTTTTCAATTCTTATTAGTTGCGAAAAAAATTATGATTTTACGAAATTTTGGCTTTTATTGTATAAATTAACAAATTACGAATAAGTAGGTAAATTAACGGAAAAAATAACAAATTTTTTTGTAATTACGAAAAAAATTTATATCTTACAAAAAATATCATTTTGTTTATACTTTTTCATATATTAATTTTTTTTTAAATTCTTATTAGTTGTAAAAAAATTATGATTTTATGAAAATTTGGCTCCTTTTGTGTAAATCAACAAATTACGAAAAAATAAAGTAGTTAAATTAATGAAAAAAGAAAAATAATTTCGTAATTACGAAAAAAAAGTAGCTCTATTACGAAAAATTATAATTTTCTTATATTTTTTAGTAAATAAAATTATTTTTTAAAAAAGTTTATATGTATATAAATTTATAATATTGTCTTTGCCATTTTAGCATTTCTTATTTTTAATTGGTAACCTATAATAGCAGGTTAATTTAATTATCATACTTTAAATATTTTAATTATATTTATTATTTATCACTATCCTATTAATCATAAAAAATATATATTTTATTTTATTTTAAAACAAAGTAATCTAAGAATTTGCCTAAACAATATATATATATATATATATATATATATATATATATATATATATATATATATATAAACACTAAATTATTAATCATCTATCACCATTCACAATCCAAAACAAAATTATTAATCATCTGTGTTATGATAACCAGATCTTTGGGTATTGTGATGCTAATATGTTAAAAAATTAATTAAAAAAATTAGTATGGTTATATCTATTTTTTACATAAAAAATATAATTTATTTTTTTTATATGTTATTTTCAAGTCTTAATGTAACTAAAAGGTTTTTTTTTCTTGAGGAATCTATATTTATTGTAAAAAGCTAAACTAAAAAATTATTTAGAAAATTTTTACTATGTATTAAGTAATTCTCTAAAATTTTAAGTATAAATTAATTTTTTTGGCCTATATTTATGTAGATACGGATTAAAATTTATATAGATAAATACATATAATATCTCTTTATTATTATTATTATCATATAATATTTTTATTTTTTTAATTAGCTCATATATAATAAATTTAGCATATATATTTTATTTATATTAATATTTAAAATTATCAAAAAATAATATTTAAAATAAATAAATAAGAATAATAAGAATTTAGATAAAATACTATTTAAATAAAAAAAATATGATCAAAATCCATGTAAAAGGCTAACTCAACACTTAATTTTAAAATTAAGCAACAAAAATTAGGTGTTTTGTACTCTTATAGCTAAATTGGAAATAAAATCTAATCTATATTGAAACAGAAAATATCTCTAATACAAACAAATAATTTTTTTTTTTTTTTTTAAAGTGAAATGTACAAATAGCATCATCTCTTTTAGGCTGATGTTTAGGTGAATTTTTAATATATTTTTTGGTCTCGTTATACTATTGATCTTTTCAAAATAGCACATGTAAAACTATTTGTCTATAATTTAAAATTTTTATCAAATAATGTTAAAAATAAAAAATTAATATCTATGCACATACGTATTAATTTTTTATTTTTGTATAAATATTTTTTAAATTATTTAGAAAAAATTTAATATTTTTGAAATTCAAAGTTAATAAAATAAATTAATTAATTAAAATATTACAAATTTAATTTAATTTAAAATGATTTCTTAATCCTTATACATGAAAGTATAATTTATAAAAAAAATATATTCTTATATAAAATATTAAAATATTATTATATTTCATATAATCTAATTATTTTGAGTTATTTTTTATACATAATTATAGAGAAAAATTATATACTCATTACAATTTATTATTAATTTATTAAAATTACATAAGAAAATTATATAAATGTAAAAACTTTCATTTGTTCTGATTAATTTATTATATCTAATTACTTTTAACTTGTAAAAAATTATTTTTTCATATCAATATAAAAGTATAAGTAGTGAAATTTATCTATCACATCAGATTTTTTTAACGTCTGTCTAATAAAATATAGAGAGAAAGTTTTACATATGTCATTTGAAAATGTTAAGGGTCTAATGAGATTAAAAAATAATTAAAAATTTACTTGAGTATCAGCATAAAAGAGGGAGTTTTATTTGTACTTTGGCTAAAAAAAAAAATACAAATGCTCGAAACGACGTAGTTTGTGCCCTTTAGTTAAAACTCCCTAGTTTTGCTCTTTTCTTGTCAATCGACCTTGTGATTCTCTACAGTGTTCTTCACCGCCGTTCAATACTGCTCATTGTCTCACGGAGGACTTCGCCCAACGGCGACAATTACTCTCCATCATGGATTCCTCACTTTAAGGTTAATTAAACTTTTATATAGTTTATTTGTTATCTGATATTGCTGTTGTTAATTTTTCTGTGGTACGCTTGTTCCATCCATGTTTTGCAATGGCTATTCTGATGCTGTGAGTTACTTAGATGTGTTGTGGTTGATTCTATTGGTACTTTGGTTTGACCAAGATTTGAAGAATATTGGTTAATGTTGGAGCTTACATGGTCTTAGGAGTGTCAATCTTAAAATACAGCTATTGTGATTGGAGAACC
The DNA here is from genome assembly GCA_949750685.1 of Vernicia montana. Lineage (NCBI taxonomy): Eukaryota > Viridiplantae > Streptophyta > Magnoliopsida > Malpighiales > Euphorbiaceae > Vernicia > Vernicia montana. Next base: position 49,647 of record CATKHJ011330676.1, read on the forward strand.
CAATTATATATAAGTTCATTTAATATTTTATATTTAATCAATATGAGATTTATATCTTAACACTACTTTTAAGTGATAACTGGATTGAGATAATTTTTTATTAAGTTTAGTTATCTCTTAAATTTATGATGTAAACTGAATTGATACAATTGAAAGCTCAATATGGGAGAAGAAACAAATTTGAAAGCCTATTACCGGACGAAAGATAATTGGAAGAAACTCATTACGGTGCAAAAATTGAAATCAAACTAAACTCGGAATATACCCGAAATTGAAAGAGAAATTGAAAGCCCCTAATTATGATAGAACAAGGATAGTTGCATAAATCATTTTTCCGTTTTGATATCATCTTACAAATATTGGAGTTTATATAATTTTAGTAGTGCCAACATAAAAAACTAGCTATTGAGTTTGAAAAATCTAATTATTTATAAGCCCATTTAACTTCTTATATTTAATCAATGTGAAATTTATATCTTAACAATATGTGAAATGAACATTTATCTAGACAATGCTATGGGATAGGTGTTAGCGGAAGCATGCATATACATATACTGGAAAATAAGAAAAAAGAAACGAAAACAAGAATTTTACGTGGTTCATCTAGTTTGCCTATGTCCACTAATTGGCCTTGGCTTTTCGTGTGTTTCTATGTGCATGCGCCTACAAGTTTGTGAATTTGTGTTGGGTTCTTAATTACAGAGTTTCCCCTCCGCTCTTTGGGTGTAAGGGGGAATCAGGTATTTATAGAGTGCTAAATGCCTCTTGAAGCTGGTTTTGGAGGATGTCCATCGTAGGGATTTATGGTAGGAAGGCCTTTGGGTGATTCTGCAGAGCTATTCTCTGCAATGCATTTTCTTATTCTCATCTTCTGCAACCTTGTTAAATGCAGCTTTGTGCTCATGTTGTAGGGTTGTCTGGAAGGGAGAAATGAGTGCATATTGTCAAGAATTTGAGGCAAATTTTTTTATGCAATTTGATGCTATATTCATTATTCATTATTACTACCTCTATTAGATGATGAATTTTTCCACTTATCTCTCTATGCTTATCAAAACTTTTCCTCTTTCCTTTTGCTGCCATTTTATCTTCTGTTGAAGGCTGATGAATGATGACTTGGGCCATTGCAGAAATGGAGAGGCAACAGTAATCTGCTGTAAGTCATAGCAAGACTCTTAATTTCGAACTCCTATGACTATGAGAATTGCCTCCATTACAATTTCATGATTTCTGTAAAGCAAATCCACGAATGCATGTGTAACACTGGAATATTAGTTTCCATATATAAGTAGTACGTAGGGCTATGAACCTGGCTCTTGATTTTGTAATTTGAAGAGATGTGAATGTATACAAACAGTTATTTCTGTTGTATTTCACCCTGTATATTAGGACATGTAGATTTAAATGTGGAGGACATTTCCTCTTAACACCATTTGTACTTGGATCATTAGTGTTGGGGAATTGTATAAAGTTAGATTTATTATAATAAAATCTGAACTTGTATATATATATTTTTTCTCCAGATTCATTTTATTATTTTTCTTATTGTAACTCCAGGAGATAACATTGGGGATGCTAATGAGTAGTGCCAATTGATCAGTTTCCTTCTTTGGAGTACCTAACAACCGACTAAAATTTTTGGAGTATCAAAAACATAAGGAAAAAAGAAAAAAACAAGGTCAAGTAGAAAACAAGAAAGAGACAAAAATATGCAAAAATATAACCTGAAAAATATGCAGTAGCTGATGCTGTGCAGAATCTGCAAGGGAAAGTGCTTGCTTTGTTACCAGTTTTTTTTTTTTGCCAAAACTTTGTTACCAGTTCAGCAATAAGTTAGGCAAAAACAGAACAGTAAACAATTGAATAGGCAGATTGATTAATTGATTAAATTGAAGACAACCAATAAACATGTTTATTGGTTTATTTTGACCAAAAATAAACATGTCCATTGCCGTAGCCCTAGCCCCCATGCAGACTGCGGTGGGAACAAAGCTTGACTCAGCCAAGCCTCCAACATTAAGCGGTTATTAAATTATAATTTATTTTATCTTTTTCACTCAAATTTTAATTATCATAACGTATATAGAATATAACAGTAAAAATTTATGTGTTATAATATAACATATTTGGACATATTATATAAGTGAAAAAAAAAAAGATTAAACTTATTATTAAGTTTAAAATATATTATTTTTAAAATAAAAACTATATGATAAAATCACACACATATATGTGTTCTTTAAATATTGCAAAATAAGAAAATGATAAAATGACAATAAAGGATTTACAAAAACTTATTATTTTTTGTTATGATTTAATTTTCCAATTTTTATCAAATTGAGAAATTAGATGATATATAAAAAAAATTATAAATATAAATTAACAATTACAGATATTTAATTAATATTGTATTATTATATCTAAAAAAATAATTTAATGAATTAATTAATTGAACCTCTCATTAATTAGATTATCATGTTATTTATTATCATTTAATTGATCTTAAATAAGTTGAATTTAATTTGTTAATTTGATGATTAAACAATTACTGGTGCACACATGCATTCTCTTAACAATTTAATCTTATTTACATATTTTCTCATTATCTTTCTCTAGTCACATTTATTTTCTCTTACTAATAATATTTTTTTTAATCAAAATTTGCATGATTCTGTTATGTAAAATCATCACAAATTTGTATTGCAACTAATTTATTTTATATTCATGTTATATATATTCACCCTACTTGACTATATATTTAAAATATTCTATTAATTTATAATATATTTTGATGATTTTATTATATTATTAAATTTAAGAAATATATCTACTTTATTAATTATAATATAATTTGAAAATTTTTGAGATATTGGAAGTAAATTAATTATAGCAATTATGTTATGTTTTATAAGGGTGAATAAAAGATGACAAATGCTATTGTACCCCTGTTTGGTAAACATTTTGTTTTTGTTAGAAATGTTTGGCATATACTGCAACAGAATAACAAGAAGATAAATGATATTCTTAACAATATGGTTTAAGAAGACATTTGCTAACAATATGTAATAGCAACACTGCAATGACTTGCTTATAACCACTGGGTGATATTGCTATATAACCTTTTATGTGATATAATATACTATTTGACCAATTAAATCTATGCTATTTGATCAAGAAGATAAGTTTCAAGTCTGGGATGATTTTTTGTTGATTTTCTTCTAATGCTCTCTCAAACTATGTATTTTTTGTGGTTGCAAATTTATGTAGAAATTTATTTGAGCATTTTTGCAATAAAAATTTAGCAAAAAAAAAAAACTACCTTTTCTGCTTTAATATATATATTAATATATATATAATGACATGTTTAACATTTTGTGGCAATGGAGTGGGAGCTGGACTCTGCTGATTTTCTCCTTAATTCTTCTAGAATTAATATAATTTGCTTCCAAAATAATAATTTTCCCTACATACCCAACCCACAATACAATAAGAAATACATAACTTGGCAAAAATTGCAACTTTCAAATGGAGTTAAACTGACAATAAATTTCCAATTTATATCTTGCTTAGTAAGTGTAAGAACACATCTAATTTACATTTGTTCTCCTATAAATATATGATCTAGCAAAAATCAAGTAGGCAATCAATCCTGCTAAACTAAGTCCAGCAAGTATCCAATAAAAATAATCAAGACGTGCCTTATTAAGATTGTTAGAAAACCAACTCTCTTTGCCATCTCTGTCTGTTGCTTTGTCAATGACAGAGACAAGAAAGCTACTAAGGAAGTTCCCAACACCAAGCACACTGAGGTAGAGTGAGAGACCCACACTTCTCAATTCCTCCGGAACCTGATCGTAGAAAAATTCTTGAAACCCAACAATGGTAAAAACATCAGCAACACCACATAGAACATATTGAGGAACCAACCACCAAATACTCATTGGAATTGTCGCATTAGGCAAATCAACCATCCCATATTCTTTAGCAGTTTCAAGTCTTTTCTTCTCAACTAAAGCTGCAGTTACCATAGAAAGAGCAGATAAAAACATTCCAGTTCCAATTCTTTGAAGCATGGTAATGCCAGAGGGAGTCCTAGTTAAAGATCTTGCTAGAGGTACAAAAATACGGTCATAGATTGGAATACAAAGTATAATTGCAAAGCCAATGAAGGTTTGAAGTGAAGCAGCTGGAATTTGGAATCCTGGGAAAATTGTTCTGTCCATTGTAGCTCCTTGCTTTGTGAAGAAAGTTGCAGTTTGTGCAAACACAATTGCATATGGCAAGCTTGTAGCCCATATAGGAATAAGCCTCAACAATGCCTTTGTTTCTTCGACTTCACCGACACTGGAAGCCTCTTGCTCCATTGATCCATCTGGTGCTAGAAGTGCTTTGTTGAGGAACCTTCCATGATAGAGAAATTGGTAGGTTAGAGACATGTTTATGAATACAAGTGTTTTAGTAAGCAAATTCTTTTTGAAGTAAAAAAGAAAATCCTTCTGTAGTCTCTTACTTGAATTGGTCAGAACTTTTATCATATAAATAAGCTTCCTCCTCTGCAGCTATGCCTGATGTTGTACTTCGCCGATTCCTAACTGCTCTAACAATCACCTGACCAATTCGTATAAATGGGTTTTTCTCTTTCCCTTTGATACTATACCTATATGTTCTACTTCCAAGAATGAAAACAATCAATGCAGGTAACATCACTGCACAGGGAATGCCAAATCCGAGAACCCAATTAAGGTTATCTTGGATGTAGACTACAACCACAATTGCTAAGTTAATGCCTGCACAATAACTAAGATACCACCAATTGAAAAACGAGCTCTTTTCTCTACTTTCCTTTGGATGTTGTCCATCAAATTGATCAGCTCCAAAAGCTTGAACACAAGGCTTGTGACCACCTTGCCCAACCGCTACCAGATAAAGAGAGAAAAAGAACAGGGTTACCAGAAACCAAGGAGAAGAACATGATGTGCCATTTTTGGTGTTCTCACATTCAGAAGCATCAAGAGATGTTAGAGCAGCTGATAGAGTCAACAAGCCTAGTCCCTGTGAAGCATTTTGAATCCAAGTGGAAGATGATCAGTATTAAAACAGTGGCAGTTCATAATACAATGCTAAAGTGAACATTTTACTGCTATTTGGTTGAAATCCTAAATTACTTCTTTTAATTTCCTAATTTAATTGAAATTAAAATAATCATATATAGTATTCATTGCTAAAATTTGAAATTAAAAACTGTTAATGGAAATATATATATATATATATATATATATAGCAAAATAAGAAATAAAAGAGAAAAAAAAATGATGAAAAAGCTCTGCCTTTAGGCATCAATTAATTGGAAGCAGAAAGTAGTGTTAGGATCGATCTGAAATTTATTTGGGATAATATAAATACAACGATAAAATAAATAAAAATAGAGAAGATACAAATTTACATGGTTCGGCATAATTTTATGTTCTCAGGCGAAAGGGAAGCAAAAATGCACTAAAAAAATAAAGAAGTACAAATGGAGAATAATACTCAACCCTTTAACCCAAATACACCCAATGCACTCACCAGTCTCAAATCTAAGATTGTGGAATTACAGCACCTAAACTTTACTAAAATGGGCTAGCTCTCTCAAAATCTCAGATCACACAACTGCCATATTACTTTTCGGAAGCCAAAATTTTTGCAGGAATTTAATTTAATTTTGTCAATTCTCATGTTTTCTTTAAGGGAGTTCACTATTAAAAATCTAAAAGAATATCATCTAACTCTTTCTATGTAAGGGTAAAATGAGAATTATATATATATTTTTGATACTTTTCAGTTATTTTAAACAATAAAATTCACAATAAAATTTATTCTAAAAACATGAATTTTATATTAATTGAATTAAATTCTATTAACACAATTGAATTGAATTGAATTCTTGAATATAATTTATAATTGAATTAAATTTATTCCAAAAGAAATCAAGAGGAGATGAGACACTAACCAAGATATAGATAAGAGAGGCAAAAATGATAGTCCGGTAGCGGCCAAGAAAAGAGTCAGCAACAATCGCTCCAAATAGTGGCAGAAGAGTGGCCGTGCCTGACCATGTATTCACATTCTCAGCCGCAGTTGCGGTGGACTGGCCAAGAGGACCTGTTAGGTAGGTTATAAGGTTGGAAGATATCCCATAATATGCAAATCTCTCCGCCACTTCCACAACTACCAAAAAAAAAAAAAAAAAACACTAAGAATTGTTTGAGCTCATGTTTCTTGAATTGATAAGTTTAAAGAAAATGAAGTTCGGACTATTTATATACCTATAATGAAAGATGCTGATCTCCATCCACCGGAGCTTGATCGGAGAACTGGTTGGCCTTTATAGTCAACGGATCCATCGACGGTATCGTGCATTAATGGAATAGTATCGCCTGAAATATTATAGAAATCAGAGATGGCCATTTCTTTTGGCTTTGGGTTCTAAAAATTTCAGCGCATCTCCGACCCAAAACACTAAATTTAAAGAGGAAATCACATTGTAAACTGTTTTTTAAGCAAAAATATCATTTATGAAGTCATTTTATATTTTATACATTTGTAACAGTTATTTATTTCTTTTATATGGCCAAGTTTCTATTAGTTTCCTTTCATGCGTCCTTCTTTCGTGTTTTATAGCTAAGGACAAGTTTGGTTTGGTTTCATAATTGATTGTGGGGCCATGAATCTGTGAAAGAGAGATATTGACGTGGACATGTGATTATTGTATTTGTATGAATTGTTGGTGTGTGCTACCATTATTTGAGAAAAACTCAAGTAAGGTTTACTTGAGATTTTTCAAGCAATTATGTGATTGGTTATCTGCTAAGCAGGTAAATATATTTTCTTCAATTTTTTTCTAACACAAGTTACAGTAGCACTTATTAAATTTTTGTATTTCAAAGAAATTTATTTTTTAAATTAATTAAATAATTTAATTTTTAATTTTTTTACAATAATATATTAAAATTAATAATTTAATTAAATATGTAATCTATACATAAAATAAAAGTTGAACTCAAGATTTGTCCATAAAATTTTATAATTTTAATTTCTTCATAAAATATAGAAAAAATATAATCTTACACATTATTTTATAAATTGACATTTAAAAAAAATATTTTATAAAATTCTCCATAAATTTATAGAAAAAGAATAATCTTGTATATTATTTTATAAATAAAAGGTTTTTATAAAAAATAACTTCGTTTTACAAAATTATCTAAAAACTTACAAAAAAAAAATAGTAATCTTGCACATTATTTTGTAAATTGAAGGTGATTACAAAAATGATTTTATTTTATAAGATTAACCAAAATTTTACAAAATAAAATTGATTTTACTCATTATTTTGTAATTTAAAAACTTTTATAAAAAATGACTTTGCTTTACAAAATTCTCCATAAACTTGCAAAATAATGGTGATTTTACCCATTATTTTGTAACTTTAACTAATAACAAAATATGACATTTTTTTACAAAATTTTCCACAAATTTATAAAATAATGGTGAATTTACGCAATATTTTGTAACCTGAAAGGATTTACAAAATATGATAATTTGTTATAAAATTCTCCACAAATTTACAAAATATTAAGGATTTTGCCCATTATTTTGTAATCTGAAGGGATTTACAAAATATGATAATTTTTACAAAATTTTTCACAATTTTACAAAATAATGGAGATTTTGTCCAATATTTTATAACATATAATATTTTGTAACCTAGAGGAGTTTACAAAATATAACATTTTTTTAAAAAATACTCAATAAATTTACAAAATAATTGAGATTTTGCCTAATATTTTGTAAGCTGAAGAAATTTACAAAATATTACACTTTTTTTACAAAATTCTCAACAAATTTACAAAATAATTGAGATTTACCCAATATTTTATAACCTGAATGGGTTTACAAAACATTACACCGTTTTATAAAATTCTCAACAAATTTACAAAATAATAGAGATTTGTCCAATATTTTATAAGTTGAAGAGGTTTACAAAATATGATACTTTTTTACAAAATTCTCAACAAATTTACAAAATAATGGAGATTTTGCCAAATATTTTATAACTTGGAGGGTTTATAAAATATGGCATGTTTTTACAAAATTCTTAACAAATTTACAAAGTAACTGTAATTTTGTCCAATATTTTGTAATCTGGAGGATTTTACAAAATATGACACATTTTTATAAAATTCTCCACATATTTACAAAATAATGGAGATTTAACCCAATATTTTATAACCTGGAAGGGTTTACAAAATATGGCAAATTTTTACAAAATTTTCAACAAATTTACAAAATAATGGAGATTTTGCCCAATATTTTGTAAACTTGAGAATTTTACAAAATATGACACTTTTTTACAAAATTCTCAATAAATTTACAAAATAATAGAGGTTTTACCTAATATTTTGTTAATTTTGAGGGGTTTAAAAAATATGACTTTTTTTACAAAATTATCTAAAAATTTACAAAATAAAGGAGGTTTTGCCCAATATTTTGTAATTTGGAGAGGTTTACAGTGTCATACCCCACTTCGGGCAGTGCAACGGTCCTAAGGCATTGGTAGACATAAGGCCACCGACCACCCGTAGAACTCATAAACATGACTTCATAAACGACATCATTGCAACTAACATACACCTCATACCCAAGATCTCAACCTGAACATACATATCCATACATACATAGGCATTCTCATAACAACACATTATCTTACTCATATCATCTTATATCACTTAGTTAATACATATAATTAACCATCTAATAATGCCACTAAGGCCAAAAGAATACCTCTCCCTTACACACACATGGAGCATCTAGAATGTACTTCAATACAAAATAATTAAGGAGAAATTACATTAATCCACTTGGTTCTTTAGAAGGAAGAATGTCTGAAGAACCGAATCGATGAACTTCTAATCTCCTGAAAAAATGGAATCACTAATGAGATAAATCAGTGAATAGATAATATATCATTATACCTTTCAACTTGGGCTATCGTATCATAAGAATAATTCAAGGCCAGGTTTCGTAATACATAAACATATGGAATCACATAATGAATGGATATCAATTTGGTTTGATGGCCATAGATACATAATTATTTAGAAATCAAGCAGAGGCTTCCTTACAAGCATGCTCCATATAATTAAGCAAAACCTCCTTACAGGTATG
>CATKHJ011330678.1:0-13845 GCA_949750685.1 Vernicia montana
ATCGATTCAATTGAAAAAAGTTAATTAATTCAGATTCTAATCAACATGCCTTTAAAGTGATTAACTAAAGAAAAGAAAGGGATTAAGGAAAAGGGATCATACTAAAGAAAAGAGGAAAATAATAACTAAGCTAGAATAAAAGAACTAAAAAGAAAGGGAAATAAAGAAAAGGGGAACATGCAAAGGGAAATAACAATAAAGCAATGAAAAGAAACTAAACTAAAAAGAAGACAAAAGCAAACAAAACAACAAAGAAGCAAAACAAAACTTCAAAATAAATAAAATAAATAAATGAAAAAGGAAGAAAATAAATACCTTTTGATGACGAGGCTTTGGGATGTATGGACGGAGCGGGCGACCGGATCGCAATTCCACCTTGACTTGACTCGGCGAAAGTAAAGACTCCTAATGGCTACTAGAACGGCTCTTAGGACTCCCTCGAATTGGTTTGAGAGAACCCATAAAAAACCACCCAATCAAGAGAAAAGTTTTAAATTAAAAGGCAGCTCTTTCGAACCAAGCCTTTGAAAAAAGCTAGCTTTTAACCAATTATGTTTGATTTTAGCTAGTTAATTATGTTCAGTTGTCTAGAAATAAGTTGGGGGGGGGGGGGTTATATATAAATAGCATCTAGGAAAGTTTTTAACTTTTTTCAATGTGGAATTTGGCATTTTGAAGCTCGAAACCGCACACAGGCTTCTTGGAACCGCACACGGGAGATTCTAGACCGCATAGGAAAAAGAGGACTGCACAAAAGAAGAGGGACCGCATAGCCCTGTGTGGAACCGCACAGCCTATGTGCGGTCCCTGGGGGACCCTGTGCGGTCCTCCAGGTCTGACAGGGCTAGTTCGTCTGATGTTTCACCCCTTTCTTGCCCGTTTCAGCTTTCGATACTTACTCGCATGTCCGAGGGTTCAGACGGTGTAAAATTCAGGGTTCACAAGGATCAATGAAGAATAATTTTATTCACAGTAGTTCACAAGCATAAATATAATTTATAACTTACCTTAATAGCAAAACACTCCAATCCAAGTTCAAACTCTTTATCTCAGATGAAAATTCTCAAAAATTTGGCCTACACAAGAATGGCCACAATAAAATCAAACTAGAGTTACAAACTCGAATTCTAAGGTTGAATTCTCCAATTAAATGAAAGAATAACCTATTCTCATATCCAATAGTAATAAATCACAAAACCTTTAAAAGATCAACTCAAATCCTTAAGGTTTAAACTCTAAGTTAACAAATATAATTTATCTATCAACAATTACTAACAATAAACACCAAGTAAAACATCTATCTAACTCAAATAAGATGCTAAAATAAACTAATAACATAGTCCATAAAGATTTATGAAGGATTTAACACTTACCTCAATAAATCTCCTTCAAATAAAATCTAATTCTTTCCAAGATTCTAGAAGAAATCCACTTAGATCTTGTGAATCATTTGATTCCTTAAGCATTAATGGTTAATCTTGGCCTTGCAGAAGCAATAAATGAGTTTGGTGGGGTTTTTTGGGTTCGAAATAATTTAAGAAAGAATCATATTTTGCATAAAACTAATCTACCTTGCTATTTAAGGATCAAAAAAGGTCACAGTCGTAACTTTCATATAGAACCGAAATTCTTCTATAGCAGCTATAAGTCACGATCGTTACTTTCAAAGTCACGGGCTTGATTTTTACACAAAAGCCAAAACTTTCTTTGTCACTTATCCAATCTTACCATACTTGTTCCAAGTCTAAAATACCAACTTAATCATCACTTATAGCTGTAAACTCGTACCTCAAGCACCATTCCATCACAAAAAATATATCCATATCTCAAAATTAATAATGGAAACTTAAAAAAATCTATCTGTGAATCAAATTTCAAAGTTATATATAAACAATACATAATGTACAACAAAGTTCAATCATTCATGAACAAGGCATATACACAAATCAAAACTTTTGGTGTTACAATAAGCAAGTAGCATTCTAATAGCTTTTAACATAACTATCGAAGCATAGGTTTCATCATAATTTATACCTTCTTCTTATGAATAACCTTGAGCTATTAACCTTATTTTATTTCTTACCACAATTCTGAATTCGTCTAGTTTATTGCGAAATACTCACTGGGTGCCAATTACTAGATTGACCATACTTGACTTCTCTCAAATTGGTTTAATTCTTCTTGCATAGCTAGGATCCAATAATCATCTTTGATAGCATCACTTACATTTTTTGGCTCTACTTATGATAGAAATGCTACATATTCACAAGTGTTGTGGACTTTTGATCTTGTTCTTACACCTTGAATAGGATCTCTAATAATGAGTGTGTCTTTGACTTCATTCCTCACTCTTGGATGTTGAGCTTCACTTTGTTGATAATTAGGCTCTTGAAGAGCATCTTCATTTTCAACCTATTTTCTATTTCAATGCTTTGTTCTTGTGGTTCCTTCATGGATAGATCTCTTATCATGTCCTCAATGGCCTCAATGTGATCATTCATATTCACAATCTTGGAAGGAAACTCATCAAAAATAACATGAACAAATTCTTCAACTAAAAGAGTTCTTTTGTTGAAGACCCGGTAAGTTTTAGAATGAGAATATTAACTAAAGAAGACTGCCTCATCGAATTTAGCATCAAAATTTTCAAGATTATCCTTACCATTATTAAGCATAAAGCATTTGCAACCAAATGGATAAAAGTATGCAATATTAGGCCCTCCTCCCCCTCCACAACTCATATGGAGTCTTTTTTAGGATAGGCCTAATCATAGCTCTATTGATGATGTGGCATGTCGTGTTAACTGCTTCCACCCTAAAATATTTTAGCAAATCATTTTCACAAAACATGGTTCTATTTCTCCTCTCAACAACACCATTTTGTTGAGGAGTCCTAAGTGCGGAAAAATTATGCTCAATGCCATGTTCTTTGAAATAGTTTTCAAAATTGAATTTTCAAACTATTTCCCATTATCACTGCTTATACTAGAGATGGCATATCCTTTTTGAGTTTACAAAACCTTCACTAGTGGAATGAATGCATGAAATGCATCATGTTTATGAGCAAGGAAAAGTTTCCAAAAAAAGCAGGAATAATCATCAACAATCACAAGACAATAATGCTTGCCACCAAGGCTTAAGGTTCTTGTGGGACCAAACAAATCCATATGTAATAATTGCAAAGGTCTATAAGTTAAAACAACATTTTTAGATTTAAAAGAACTTCAAAAATGTTTCCTTTTACACAATCATCACAAATACTTTCATTTTTGAAAATAAATTTTGGCAAACCATTTACTAAATCATTTTTGAAAAGTTTTGAAATCACATCCATACTAGCATAGCCTAGTCTCCTATACCACAAGGATGTATCCTAATCTTTAGTTGAAAATAAGCAAAGATTTTTGTTTGAGTCATCATTTAGGTCCACAACATATACATTTCCTTGGTGATATCCAATGAAAGCAATCTTGTTACTTTTGATATCCACAACCTCACATGCAAGTGACTCAAAAATGACTATAACTCTTATCACACAATTGGCTAATACTCAATAAATTATGCTTAAGTTATCAACAAATAACACTTTAGTTATAAAGAGGTAACCATTTCCAATTGAGCCAATTCCAATGATTTTGCCTTTAGAATTATCTTTAAAGCTCACATTTCCTTCTCATTTGGCTTCTAACTTGATGAATTATGTCTTGTTTCCAGTCATATGTTTTAAACATCCACTATCAAGCACTCATTTGTTCTTCTTCCTTAAGTCCTCCTACAAAACAATAAATTTTCATCCTTTTATTGGTACCCAAGCATTTTTGGGTTCATCCTTGTTAGCTCCCTTAGGAACCCAAACACTTTTAGTTATAGGCTTTGATTCTTTTGAAATCCAAACTTTCCTAATAGTATATGGCCTCTTAAGTTTAATAGGGCACCTTTGCAATGCATAATTATAATAATGGCAATATGGACACTTTGTTAGCTTTTTAGGGTCCAATGTCTTTTTCTCAAAGAAAAAGTTAACTTTGTTGACTTTGAAATCCACATTGTATCCTAAACCAACTTTATTGAAAACACATCTTTGTGAGGCAATAATGTCCTCAAGAGTTTTGCTACCAATAGAAAACTTTCTCAAAAGTTCTTTTGAGTCATTTAACTCACTCTTGACTTTATCATGCTTACAAGATAGTTTTTCAAATGAGTCTTTCAAATATTTTAATTGATACATGAATTTTTCATTTTCTTTTAAAAGTTCATTTAGTTTTGATTTAGGTTTTTGCAAAAGTTTCACATACTCATTTTTCAAATGATACAAATTCTTTTTCAAAACAAGATTCTCCTTTGTAGTGTTCATAAAATTTTTCATTAAGTCATCAAATGCATCTTGCAATTCATCAAATGTATAAGGTTTAAAATTTACCTCAATTTCTTTTTGCTCATCCTATTGTGCCATAAGACATATGTTGGCTTTCTAATCTTCTTCATTCTTCGATAATTCCTCATCACTTGAAGTGTCACTTCCACTCCAAGCCGCATAACCTTTATTTTTCTTTAAATATCTTTTTTCTCTCTTGTCCTTCTTCTTCTTATGTTTAAGATTGGGGCATTCTTGTTTAATGTGGTCCAGTTTCTTGCATTCATAGCAAATCACCTCATTTTTCTTCTCTTTCACTTTCTTTCCCATATCTTTGTTGAAACTCTTTTTCTTGTATTTGTCTTTATAGATGAACTTATTGAACTTATTAAACCTTCTAGTAAGAAGTAGTATCTTTTGCTTATCATCTTCACTTGAGGATTCTTTCTTTTTCTCAATTGAAGCCTTTAGAGCAATAGACTTCTCTTTCTTTGAAGTGCTTTGTATCTCCTTTTATCTTGTCTCTTGCCTCTTGTTTTTCTTCATTTCATAGGTGATAAGATTTCCAACCAACTCCTCAAGTGTCAATGATCCCACATTCTTGAATTCTACAATTGTATCCACCTTTGAATCATTTTTTTTTTTTTTTGGTCAAATTGAATCATACTTCTCCAGTAAAGACCTCAAGAGCTTGGTGATTAGCTCTTTTTGAGTGAAGGTCTTTTCAAGGGCTTTAAGATCATTCACTATAGTAGTGAACCTCTTGTATATTTCCACCACCATTTCATCATCTTTCATGGTAAAATTCTCAAAGCTTGTGGTGAATATGTTCAATTTGGTGTCATTCACTTGGCTAGTGCCTTCGTGAGTCATCGTCAACATATTTCATATCTCCTTTGCTGTTTCACAAGATGAAACTCTACTGAATTCAGTTTCATCAAGTGAGTAAAATAGCAAATCCACAGCCTTGTCATTCAATGCCAACTTCTTCGTGTCATTGACGGTATAGGTGGATGGATCCTTGGGTTTGTTTGTACTTTCTTTAATAGAAATGAAAGGACCTTTCTCTACTACTTCTCAAATATCATATCCTTGAGACCTCATATGGTATCTCATCATAACCTTCCATTGATTATAATTTATACCACAAAACAATTGAGGTATTGTGTTACAATGTCAGTTCTTGATGAACCTGTCATAATGGATCATTAGCTTTCAAAATCGTTAAATTTTATACAAATAAGAGCATAATCTTTGATACTAATTGTTGAGCCTTATATGACAATGCTCCTATAGGGGGGAGGATAGGAGATTTAAGTTTACTAATGCAAATACACCTTAAATGCAATAAGTTATTAACATCAATACAAAACAAGTAAAATGAAGAGAGAGTTAGAGAATTCTTAGCTCATTTTTATAGTGGTTCGAAGCAACCTCTTCTTTTACGTCAACTTCTCCTACACCCATTTTTAAAGGAATGTGGAATAGAGCTCTCCTAAATATATAGTCGTTTTCTATAAATGTCTATATATATCCTAAATATATAGTTGTTTTCTATAAAATATATATATGATGTTTTCATTCTACCATTATGTTTTATTGTTCTTTTTCTAAACCTCTTCTTTTGTAATGGATGCCATGGATACAAGCATGTGCTTAAAAGCAATATATTTTATAAAAAATTACTGGGTTAAGCATTATACATTAGGTTAATTCAGATTTTGATTGGTGAAGATGGTGACCCTTATAAAAGAGAAAAGAAAAAACAACGTGCTGCATCTAAATGTTCTGAAACTAATTTCAAAAGGAAGTATGAAGATGGAGATCCTTCTATCTCCACTTTGGGACAATCCTTAGGAACATATGATTATCTTGTCTCATACACTCCTCTTACTGCAATTAAACTCACAAAGCGGTTTCTTGAAGCTATTAGTGAAAAAATGAAATGTGTATTATCCAAATATTCTTTATTGGGATTGATTATTATTTATGGATAATTCTTACCTACATTGAGTGTATACACCACAACAAATAAGAAAGTGACACGTATGTATGAGTGTTTTACATTTTGGCATTGAATGATTGACACGTACTTAATCATTTAAACTAATGAATATATGTTAATCATCTATCGGTTTGATGTATAGGTAAGGACATACACTCAGTGTAAGTAAGAATTTTCCATTATTTATAGCAAAGATTGTCAATTATTTTTTTGAAAATTTGAATGGATTCGTATTCAATTACATTTCTTTAACATTTTAAACTATCATATAATCAACTATTATTTTTTTTTTTTTAATATCTACAATCAACATTTCAAAAATTTTATGTAATATTTCAAATTATATATTTGATTATTTTTTAATATACTATTATAGAATTTTATTCTTATATATATTAGTTCAATGTTTTAGCATCAAAACTAAATATCCGCGCAAACGCAAAATCACCAGCTAGTTTTTAATTAATTAACTAGGTATTTTATTTTAGAAAAAAATAAAAAAAAATTACCATGTGATTTGACAGTTTTAAATTTAAAGATTTATGATTTTCCTTTTTTTTTTTATAACACTCTAATACCTTAAGATTTACACTGTTAACACTTTCATACCAAATCACATAATATCATTACTAATGCTACCGTGGCATCCTTGCTAGCTTTAAACCAAATTTTTTAACTTATGTGAATGCTAGTGATAAGCAATAAAAAAAAATCAAAACCCCTAACTCCCTAATTTTATTTTCCCCAAATCAATTTCCCTCTAATGTTACAATGGTGAATATGTTGATGCAGAAAATGGAGCTCCAGCAGCTGTACTGTTTCCATTACTTGATATGGTCCTGCCACCTTCATTTGATGGTGATATGGTTCTCTTTTGATTACAGCTTACAACTTGCTCTCTCTCCTAAATTTTCCACATTTGGCTTAAACTGGTAATAAAAAAAGAAAGCAAAATTCAGTTTTGGCAAAATCCAATTCATGCATGGAAGAAGAAAATTCCAAGAATAGACCACTGGATCTTAACTGGAACGTGGTACCACTGGAAGAAGAAAATTCCAACAAAATAAATATTCTTATCTTATTATTAAGAATATTTTTTTTCACAGAAAAATTATCAAGTAGTTCGGTGCCTGCATATAAGATAGATAAAATTAAAGTTTTGGACATGACTTTATACTTGACCGAGACAATTCAATTCATCATTTTTCTAAATAGAGACAAAAACACAAAATTAGTAAAGCTTTTTAGTTCCTTAATTAATTATTCTTAGATCAATGCTTAATGAAATTAACGTATAAATAAAGATTAATCATCTTTTAATAATTAATTATCATTTAAACAATGTACGGCAACAAGACCAAATTATGCTGAAATTGTAGAATATTATAATTTTTTGGTCTAACTAACTAACTAACTAATAACTAACACACATTTTGCCCCTGTAGATCAGTGAATTAACTCTCTATACTTTCAAATTAATCAATTTAATACTTAAAAGATGATAAATTAAAACTATAAAATACCAATTTCTCAAGTCTAAGGGCGCGTTATTCTCACTGTACTAATGTGAAAAATAACCTGTGAATCTTTGAATTTTTTTTTATTGATGTAAATTAAGCCTTTTTTAGTTATGAAAAATATTTTCTATTTTTTTTTTCTAGTTTTCATTTTTATTTCTCAATTTTATATTTTTCTATTTTTGAAATTAAAAATTAGAAAATAAGAAAATATGATAAGATTCCTTTCCATTTGAAGTTTTCTTTATTTCTCCATTTTCATTTTTGTTTCTAAGATTCATTTTTTTTATTAAAAATATAACTATTATTTTCCATAAATATTTTATTGGGATTGTTGAACATTGCATGATTAAAAGATTTTGAGTCAAGGTGAAGATTATTAGGATTATGACTCAAAATCCTAATGAGACTTGAAAGAAGACCTTTTTCTATTTTGTATGTGAGAAATATTCCTCAATTGAGTAGAAGATTATTTCCTTTGTAGAGTAGAATTATTATTTTAATGTTATTCTTAATTGGGTGAGGATCCTTATTGAATTAAGATTGATAGTGGGTAACATTATAAATATAAGTATTATAAGAGAGGTTTTTTAGCTTTTGCCTAATGGTTAAGCTAAAATTGTGGTAAAATTATAGTAGTAATGATTGTTGAAGCAGTGTGTCACAAAGTGCATGCGTAAAGTACCTTTGTGATAATATTGTGAGAGGGTTTGCAATTATGTCCATTCAAAAATTATAATATGTTGATTTAGTAGATTATCCCTCCAATAGACTATGGATGTAAGTTGATAAGTGTTTAATTGACTACATTTTACCTTTTGTTTCTAATGTATTTTATCATTTAATTGAGTTTGATTTGTTTGTTTAGTGTTTTTTCAGAGTTCTTTTATAGGAATTTCATATTTTGAAGTGCTATGGAATAAAAGAACCCGAAATGACATCGTTTGGAGCAAGAAAATAGCCAATTTTTAAAGCTAAAAATTTTGAAGCTTGTCACACGCCCAACCACGGCCTGTGTGAGAAGGTGTAAAATTAACAGAACTGAAATTTCCTTATCACACAGCCGTGTGGCCGATTGTGTGACAAGTCTAGGCATGATATTTAAAGATGCGAGCATAAGAAGAAAGGGAGTTTTTGGGAGGCCTAGGACAACCCTAGCCGCATGGCTGGAAATTTCTATGTTCCCTTGGTTTGTAAATAGTTTAGAAACTTTATTTTCAAGAGATTGAAAGTGTAATCAAGATTAAAAATCCATTTTTGTATAGAATTGAAGTAGAAAATCAATGATTGAAGGGAAGATTTCTATAACATCATCCATGGATGGTTTGGGATTCTTTATTTCTTCTTTCTTTTATTTATTATCTTTGAATTCTATTATGAACTAATTGTCTTCTATTTAGATATTGATGAACCCTAGTTCTTGATTGTATAGATTGAATAAAATAAGGCTTGATTAATTCATCTTTGATTGTCTTATTTCTATGATAAATCTTACTATTCTAATTAGCAATTGCTAGCTTGTTGATTAGATATTGTTTTCATGTTAAATGAGTAGAGATACCTTAATATGAATTGATCACTCATAGGGATTGAGGATTGATTGGGGTGCTAGAGATAGACCTATAAGATCCTTTAGTTTATTGTTCCTTATTCTTAATGCATGAACTATTTGATTGTGTTTGAGAAGAGATTCCTACGCTCTACCTAGGGATTAGGGATTAAATCGCTCGAGAGATATTTTAAATTTAAATTAGTGGAATGCCAATTCAATGCATTGTTTGATTAATTAATTTCATTGTTCATGGCATTTATGAGAGGTTAGAGGGATTCATATCTAAATAGTTTTATTCTTATTTATATCTATCAATCTTCTCATGTTTTAGTGTAGGTTCAGTTTTAGTTTTAATTATCCTCAATTGATTATTCACTAGACAATAGTTGAAGTTTGTGCTTGTACTTATAAGCATTCCTCATGGGATATGACACTCACTCGTCACTTTTTTACTTGATAACGACCTGTGCACTTGCAGTTGTTAGTGTGCGTTTCGGCACATCATAAGTCTATTGAAATACTGAACCACTTAAAATTTGTTTGTGTATTTTTCTCTTTTCTTATTGCTACGCTTATAACTCTGATTTTTTTTAACGAATGGTATCAGAGCTATTGATTCTTATTCTAGGATTCAAGAGCTATTTTAGAAAAGAGAAAAAATATTGAAAGTTCAGATTTTGTAAATTGAGAGGATGATGAAGGGTGAAAAAACCTCAATTGGAAGTCATAGAGAATGATGGAGGAATCAAGGTAAGAAAAGAGGAGAAGATCAAGGTAAGAAAGAAGACTTGAAAGATTTAAAGAAGTTGCAAGAGAAGATGAAGGGAAAGCTTAAAATTGATGATGATGATGATGATTCCTCAACTGATATAATTAGCTTGGATTATAATGATGATGAGTTTTGATTGAGGTGAAGCTCTAACATGAAGATTTAATAATTGAAAATTCTGAAGACTTGAAGATTGAGAGATTGAGAGATTTTGAGTTAAAGTGGAAATTGTTGGGATTGTAGAGCATTGCATGATTGCGAGATTTTGAGTCAATGTGAAAATTGTTAGGATTATGATTCAAAATCCTAATGGGACTTGGAAGAAGACCTTTTCCTATTTTGTATGTGAGAAATATTCCTCAATTGAGTGGATGATTATTTCCTTATAGAGTAGAATTATTATTTTAATATTATTTCTAATTGAATGAGGATCCTTATTGAGTTAGGATGATAGTGGGTAATATTATAAGTATGAGTATTATAAGAGAGGTTCTTTATCTTTTGCCCAAATATGTGATTGGCATTTTGCTCAATAGTTGAGTTGGGGGTTTTGCCCAATGGTTGAGCTAAAATTATGGTAAAATTGTAGTAGCAATGATTGTTAAAGTAGTGTGCCACAAAGTGCACGGCTAGAGTGCCTTTGTAGTGAATAGAGCTGAGCATTCGATCGGTTTGATTTTGAACCAAACCGAACATATATTTTACCTAAACCGAATAGAAACCAAAATTTATATAAAATCGAACTGAACTGAAAAAGTTCGGTTCGGTTTGACTTTTTTTTTAATTTTAATAAACTATATATATATATATATATATATATATATATATATATATATATATATATATATATATATATATTAAAATTTCGATCGGTTCGGTTAAAACTGAATTTTTTTGGTAAAAATTAAATCAAACCGAAATTTAATTTAGTTTACTATTTAAAAAATCAAACCGAACCACTCAAAAAATCAAATCGAATCAATCGGTTCAGTTTAGTTCTTCAGTTTCGGTTCCATTTTGCTCAACCCTAGTAGTGATATTGTGCGAGGGTTTGCAATTTTGTTTGTTCAAAAATTATAATATGTTAATTTAGTATATTATTCCTTCAAGGGACTGTAAATGTAGGTCTATTGAAAGACTGAATCATATAAAATTTATTTGTGTTGATTTTCTCTTTTCTTATTGCTGCGCTTATAACTCTAATTTTTCCCTAACATATTTATTTTAAAGGATAGTGAAAAACATTATAAAATAATTTTTCATAATATAGTATAATTTTGAAAATTTTGAAAATTTGTTTTCAATTTTTCCATTTAAAGAATTTTGATAACTAATAAACATCAAATTTCAAATTTTTATTATCTTGGAATAATTTTTTCAAAAACAGGCTTTATTTTTTATAACTAAACAAGGCCTAATTTCTCATGCCTATCCAAACTAGACCCTAGAAACAGTGAAACCATACCTCATCGTAGGGGTGTTCATAAACCGTCAAATCCGCCCAATCCAAACCAACTCGCTCCAATCCATAATCAAACCGTAGTTTGATAAGTGTTTTGAATTAGGTCGGTTTATATTTCTTTCAAACCATACTTTGTGGATTGAATTGAATTTTTTATTTTTAATCCGCAAACTGACCTGCACAACCCGCATTATATATATATTTATTTATTTATATCAAAAAGCAAGTTAGACTTTAATTGATAATTAATATTTGTATTAAAATGAAAACAAATAGACACTATAGATCACCTAACCCTAAAAAATAGTCGGCACAATAATCTACAGATTGATTTTTTTATTTAATTTGTTTGCTATATAAATTATTTTATTGGAATTTAAAAATAAGTTGTTGAATTTATTACTATGTTTTTATTTTTTTTAATATTGATAGAAATATTTGTTAATTAAAAAATGAATAGTGTATAAAATAAATCCGCACAATTCGATCTGCATTTGTGGATTGGATTGGGTTGGTTTTTTTATTTTTGTGAATTGAATTGAATTGATAAATTCTCAATCCGTAACCTGTGGATTGAATTAAATATCCCATTAAAATCGCACCAAACCGATCCGCGAACACCCCTACCTCATCAGCTTCTCGATCAACAGGCAACGCTCCTAATTAAATCATCTCGGCTTAGCTGCTCCTCGTTCAGCTTCCCACTACAATTATTGTTATCATAATTATTAAGCATTTCAGAGCTCTCTGGCACTGCTCAAGCTTGGATAATTATTATTTGTGGTGTGTGTTTTGAAAGAAGAAGAAAATATGGAAGAATTTATCATTTATGAGTTTTTAAAGGAGGAGAAAGATGGAGGAGGTTGGTAGGTGAGATGAGGAAGAAAGAGAAAAAATAATATTTTATTTAATTTTAATAAAAATAATAATAATTTTTAATAAAAAAATATTAGATCACATTTTTCTCGATATTTCACGTAGCTTTGTGCGCATGTATTTAGGCGACTTGATGACTAGAATAATTGGTTTTCAATAAATTAAATTTGTCAAGTTTAAATTTAAAATTGATTAAATTAAAAGTTGAAAGGGATAAAATGACTATTATTGACAAGTTGAGGGGCTAAAAGATGTATTCAACCTATATATGTTGAATTCATGAGTTGTTTAGAATTTTTTTTTGTCATGCATCAAGTAATAATTCTCTTAAAAACTAAAATTATTTATGAAGTTATCTCATCAATTTTTTTTTTCATATTATTGTATTTATATATTTATGTAAGTCCCAATTAAAATTTATATAAATCAATTATATAATATTTTTATTATTTTGGCCTAATTACCTCAAAAATCTCAAACTATACAGTGTTTAAAAATTTTATCTCATTCTTTCAGTTTTTTCACACAAATACATATATTTTAAATTTTTTAATAATTTTATCATATTCTTTCAGATTTTTCACACAAATATCTATACTTCAATTTTCTTAACAATTTTATCTCATTCTTTTAGATTTTTCACATAAATACCTATATATTTAATTTTTCTAAAATACAATCCAGTGACAGAAAATACAAAAACACAGTAATTTCACATGAATAACATCACTTGCTGCCTCAATTGACACCGAAAGAACCTTCTACCTGAGTTTTCTAACTCAAAAACGTTAACAATTCAGTATTGTCATGTCTATAATAGCCTTAGGCATCAAAGCAACGAAATCAAAGCTCTGCACTGATTATATCCTCGAGATATTATGACAAAAATTTGAGATTTACTTAAACTCATCATTTTGGGTGTGCTAGATGAGTCAGTTTTTTTCATTTTACACAAAAAATTAAACATTAGCAACAACCATTGTATTTTTTCATTTTCCCTCACCAAATTATATTTTAGAAAAAAAAATTGAAATATAGGTATTTATGTGAAAAATCTAAAAAAAAAAGAGATAAAATTGTTAAAAAATTTGAAACATAGGCATTTGTGTGAAAAATCTGAAAGAATATAGTAAAATTGTTAAATACTATATAGTTTAGGATTTTTCAAATAATTAAGCCTATTATTTTTTTCAATTGGACCATATTATTATTATTATTATTATTATTATTATTATTATTATTATTATTATTATTATTATTATTATTATTATTTGTGTTGATGATGGAGCCAGATCTGATGGATCAAAAAT
>CATKHJ011330704.1:0-22052 GCA_949750685.1 Vernicia montana
CTCTTGAAACCCTCTATTTTGATTGTCGTTATAATAATAGTCATTAGAGATTCCTTTTTTGGGCATTTCTTTTGATTTGGTGCTGTTTAATTAGTGATTAGAGCTTCTATTATGATTTATTCTTTCATTTTCAGTGAAACAATGACCAGCTATATGTATGAAACCATGTTTGTAAACAATGGAATATCACTTATATACAGTGATTCTTAATGCTCTGTAAATTATTCAAGTTTCTCACCACAAGAGAAGCATAAGAAATGAACCAAAGGCTTTGGAGCCAACTCCTGTGATTATCTGTTGCAGGTAAGGTGATGCAGGAGCATCCAGAAAACAGACAACAAAAATAAGTTTTTCCTAGTTCAATTTGGTTTTGGATTAGTTTTCCTTATTTGTTTAGTTTTATTATTTCAGTTTGTTTTAGTTTTCTTTTCATCTTTATTTAGCATTCTTAATAAGTCTTTTATTTTGGTTAGGATTACTTCTTTTCAGTCTATGATTATGATTTTATCCTAATTAGTATAAATAAGATTGCTATCATATAATGTTATGTATTCTTATTATTTTCAACATAAATTTTAAATCAGAGGTTTTCTTTAAATTCTAATTATTTTCTTGTTGCTACTATAATCACTATTTATTATAGCCTTAATTGTTGAGATCTAATTGTCTTAAACTTTTCCGTTGTGTCAAGTGGTATCAGAGCTTAAAACTTGAAAAATTTTCAAATATGATTTTTTTTTTTTAAACCTGAAATTTTTTCAAATTTGATATTTTTTCAAATCTAAAAATTTTCAATGGTTGGTCGAGGTAGAGGCAATTAGCCTCAACAAACAGAATTGGCAGAGATGCGAAGAATGATTGAGGATTTGGTCTGGGCTGTACAAGTCTTGTAGCGTCAAGAACCTATGGAAGCCCAAATGGAAATTTCAAAAGGTGACCACGAACAACTCGAGATTCCAGAAAATCTTGAGGATGAAGTCGAGGACGTGAACCCTTTTCATGAAGTTGGACTCGCAAACCGAGTGGCACGAGGTGGATTAGAAGACCGCTTACTACACGTTCTTGTGAGGTCTTGCCCGAGCACCGATTTCTAGTCCGCTTAGGGAATCAGAATGCTCTTTCGGGTTCGATCTCATGATTGAAAACGGTTATTGCTTTATTTGGACATATTGATTTGATTTTCTAAAAATGATTTGGAAATCGCCACCTCAATTTATTTAAATGAAAAAATTAAAGAAAAATTAAAAATTGATTCCAATTCATTAATTTCTAATTGATTTACCTAAGGATAAGATCACTAGCCTTCGAACTAAATTAAGTTCGGGGACTAGGTTTTTTGTTTTAAATAATCTCAATTTGGCTTCTAAGTTTGACTTGACTTAAAAATTGATTTCATGGATGACAAGTATTAATGGCGATTTACAATACATGAGAAAGGCATAGTTATGGACACATGGAAAATAAAGAGCTAGTAATAAAACATCCACAATTTAATGAGAGTGTTCTTTCTAGTCCTTATGGATTTTAGGAGAATTACAAGTCGCTCTTTAATTCTAAAATAATTAAATTAACTAATTATATTAATTACAATTTACATTGAAAATAAAAGGGGAAGGGAATTGATTGAAATTTGGATTTAGATTTCAAGCATGCCTACGTACTCCATTGAATGAGGATCAAAATTCACGTAGTTCATTTCACAGTAAAGTGGAGGGGTTTAGGGATTAATCAGATGGATTTGATTTAAGGGTGATGAGGGTTAGTGTGAGAAGATATTATACCTTCTCTTTTGGCAAGAATGATGGGCGGAAGGTCTTTTCGAACCGAAGCTTCGTTTTATCGGAGTCGGAAAGTGAGAATCCTACTCAATGAGAATGGATTAGGTGAGACTAACCTAAGAAGGATTAAATTAATTGATTAATTACTCAAGGAGAGTATTTAATTAACTAATTAACTACGTAGATTAATTAATTAAAATAATTAATTAAATTCAAATTGATTACTTAACTAAAAAAATTAATTAATTAATTAAAATGATTAATTAATTAACTAATTAATTAACCTAAAATTAATTAAAATTAAAGAGAAATTAATTAATTTAGGAGCTATTCAAAGAGAGTATAAGAGACTAATTAGAGAAAGAGAAAAGCAAGTGAATAGTCAATCTACACAAACTTAAGGAGTGATTTGAAATGGTGGGGGAAGTGGTCTATTTATAGGCAAAGTGAGATAAAGGTATTTTGGAGAAAGTGCGAAAAGACCAAAAGGATGGGGGTCAAAAGGGTTAAAAATCGAGTTGAAAATGGATAAAAATAGAATTTCAGAGCACATGGGGGACCGTCTGCTAGGCTTCTGCGCGGATCCGCAGCTCCGCCGGACAAGCTTGCGGATTCACTAGCCAACCCAGCGGCCACCTAACATGTCGTATTGACGCTTGTCGGAGCGCCAGTGCTGACATGACGGGGAGCCTGCAGCGACCGCAGGCTTTTTGGTGAGTTCGTCGGGTGTGTTGGACGCCGCCGCTAGAGCTTCCTGCTGATCCGCGCAGACGGCTGGCAGATTCGCAGGCTATCCTGGAGGACGTCCACGTAGTAGCCTTCGTTTTCGGGTTTTTTGGTCCTTCAGGTGAGTTTTCGGGATTTTTGAAATTTTAAAAAAATATCGGTCAGTGTTAGTGGATGCAAAATTAAGTATCATTTGTAGTATTATGCCTGAAAGCCCTATTTTTGCTCTGGGGGCTCTGCCTCCTTTACCTCTGTCCACTAACCGGCTAGCAGGACTGCCGTACTGGCTCTGCATAGCACACTAAATTTAGTAAGTGTCAAGCTGCAGCCGCATCATGAGAGTGTAAAATTAAGGGTTCACAGCTCTTGATTTGAATGGTGAAGGAATCAAAATTGAAGTAGCTGATTTTCATGGAAAATTACATGCGGATGATTATTTAGATTGGGAAGTCAGTTTGGAGAATTACTTCAAATGGAAACCCATGGCAGAAAATAGAAAGTGTTATTTGTAATGCTTAAATTGAAGGGCATTGTGCTTCAATGGTGGAAGAGAGTTGAAGAGCAACGTGCATGAAAAGGCAAACCTAAAATCAACACTTGGGCGCATATGAAAACCAAGCTGCGAAAGGAATTTCTACCTGTTGATTATACAATGGAATTGTATGAGAAATTCCATTGTTTTTAGCAAAACAACCAATTTGTTGAGGAGTATACTGCAGAATTCAATAATCTATCAATTCAGGTTGGTTTAACTGGGAATCGGTCTCATTTTTCAATCTGGTCTTGTTCTTTAACCTTTTTATAGTTAGAACTGGTGTCAACCCGCATGAACTGGCCAGTGAATCGGTTGACTTGGCACCGGTTCATCAAGTAAAAACTAGTAAGCAACCTTCAATTTAAAAAAAAAAAAAAGTTTTTTTTTGCTTCAGCGCAATTTGAAGCTCTGATCTTTTAAGATACTTACGACTTTAATCATTCCAGCTGAACACTAACTTGTGATGATTTTCTCCATGAAATATCTTCTATAAATTAAAAAATTATATAGTAAAATTAAGTTCTAATAACCACATTCTAACGTAATTAATATTAAATTTAAATATGTTGTAAAATAAATTTAAGTTTCTTAGCACTAAAAAAGTAAATCTCTCATTTTTATTTTAAAAAATATATACTACTTTTAAAATTCTTATTATCTATTTATTCTATTACTATTTTAAATTCTAAAATTATTTTTTATATAATATGTTAAAGAAAATTTGTTGGATTCAAATTTATTTCAAACTATTCTATTAAATTGCTTATAAAATTTATATTTTATATATTATATAATATTAATTTAATTATTAATCTCCTTACAATTTAACAAACTATATTTATTAATTTTTAAAAAAAAATTACATCTATTAAATTTAATATACCTTAAAATTATTAAATTAGTAACATATATATATATATATATATATATATATATATATATATATATATATATATATATATATATATATTACCAAACAATATAATTTTTATTAATATAAATATTATGATT
The DNA here is from genome assembly GCA_949750685.1 of Vernicia montana. Lineage (NCBI taxonomy): Eukaryota > Viridiplantae > Streptophyta > Magnoliopsida > Malpighiales > Euphorbiaceae > Vernicia > Vernicia montana. Next base: position 4,051 of record CATKHJ011330704.1, read on the forward strand.
TGAAATTTTATTTTAAACATTATTTAATAAATTTGTTAATTAATATTTACCTAATTTATTTATTTTATTTAGATATATTTTTATTTATCAAAATTTTTAATAAATAATATTAATTATAATATATTATATATATAACTTATTATATATTTATTTTAATTATGATTCAATTCTGATTCGATCTCAGTTGAATTTTTTATCGTAATCCTCTGCCTTCAAAATTGAAGCTTTGACTCGTAAGACCTTCACCAGTTCCAAGACCAAGCCGGGTCAGAAAACCTTGATTATAAGTCAAGCTTCTACAAAAGAAAGATTATCATATTATATCAAGATTGTTTCATTTACATGCACCAAGACCATGAACATAGTTTAAGAAGCACTGCATTCAAGGTATTTCTCCAGCTGCTACGGTCAAAATTCTAGTCTAATTCAAAATTTACAATTTGCCCCAACCTGCCAAAAGGTTTGAAAAAACGTTTTTTGAAAAAAACAAAAAACACTAAGCAAACAAAAAAAAGAGATGGGGAAGCATATAATTAATAGAAAGAACGGTCAAAATATTCACATGGTATTGTATGATGGAATGCTTGGATCTATTTACACTTCTACTCCAAGATAAGTGGAACCAGTTTCAGAACTCAATGCCACTATTTATCTGAACCGAGAACGATGGTTGGCCAACGTTGGAGAGTGGGCTATCAACTCTCACAACAAGTCCTGAGCTCCCAACATTGCCATTCCACTTAGACCGGCCGACCTGCATCAAGAGTACAGAATAGATCAATCGACAAAATTATATATAAATGTTATCACCCATTGTAATTTGTTCATGCTATACAAGTTCATCTAGCAACTTGCCGAGTAGCTTCCAAGTATACTTTCACTAAAATATTAACCCAAATCATACATATACAGTACAAACTACAGAATATCTACTATCTAATGCACTAAAGCCCTTTCCACTAAGTATTCCCCAATTCCAATCTATTTATGCATGTTACATTCACTCTCTCAATCTAACATTACAATAACCAGCTCAGACATGGTCCATCTTGGGAGATGGGAAGCCTGTCAAAACACGAGGGTAAACACGCAATCATGATTTAACAGGCCCTAAATGAGGTACTCATACAATGATTGCAAGAGAGATGGTATAAACAATAACAGATAAGTGAGTAGTTTTCAACAGGCACAGGTGTAAATCTTGAGATTATAATGCTTCTACATGGTTATTTTACATAAGAGAACAGTTAGGAGCCTCTATAGCCAAAAAAAAATTAAACAATAAATATCTCAGAATTAGAAATAATAAATAGGTGATGAGTGAAGATAATTAGATATGTTCCAAAAGGTGTAACAAAACAGGGGAGCAGAGAGAAATATGAATAAGAATGAGGACATATAAGTGCGAGTATTTGTGGATTAGCAAGAATACTTATAAAAACCAGGGAAGTTTGGTATTTTAGGTTCTAAGAACAATATTAAATTAGTCTCATCCCTCTTACGTCATAACAAACAAGCTAGAAAAATGTAAGCTTTCAGTCACTAGGATGCAAAGCATAACTGCACTGTGAAGGAAGTTTCTTTGGCTTCAATATTGAAGTCGTAAATTTAAAGCTTTTAGAGAGTTTCTCTTTTGACTAATAGTAATGAAATTATATAGCCTCTTCTGTCAACAAATTTTTTCTTCCCATTTTTAATACAGATTGCTTCCACCTTGTATTTGGTTGCTCTTCTTTCTAGATGAAGTTTCTTCTTTCTCTGGGCAATATGCATTAAAAGGGAGAAAGTTCAAGGTGATTATTGTAGTTATCCCTGAGCTGTTTTACAAAGTACTCAAAGGAAAAAGGATTAGTTCCTTAGACAAGATTTGCCTAAAATCCTTTTATTTTTGTGGATGGCTTCACTCCGGAGGATTCGCATTCACAAAAACTAGTGCTTCACATTTAAACAGGTTGACAGATTGGCGAATCATCTATTCATATACATATTCTGTAACAAAAGAATTCTGATGTGCTATGTTTTCACTGCTTATAATGAATGAACAGTCTGCATTGATGCATGCTACCCTTAAAAAACAGTCGGCCAACCAAACTGCAACCTCTTGTTTAAGGAGAAACATCTGGTTTTAATTGAAAATGTGTTCTCAGCAACATGGAGAATAACATCATGAGAAACAGTCAGCTTTTCTTCAGAGACTTGCATTGTGTTAGGAAACATAAAGGGGAAAGTGAAAATGGATGGAAGAAAAATGAGGAAAATTTGAAATGAAATTCATCCTCACTTTTTTTTGGATTGGCAGAAAGAAAATAGAAAAAGATCACTAATGATAAATTTACCATTATTTATTCCAATATTATATCATGTAGTATGTACAAATGGGAAATTTAACCCATGCAAACTCTACTTTACTCCCAAATTTGGAGGAATGAAATGATGGGCCTACAGGAAGTTTTTTGTTTCCTTTCCCTTACTGTCCTCTACTTCCAAACAGGGGAATTGAGGAATCCTTTTAAACTTCTCTTCCCTTGATTTTCTTTCCTCCCATTTACACCCTTTCCTAACACAGTGTCAAGGTTCAAAAATATTTTCTTATACTTCTCCACTTATTTCCTAGATTTGTTTTTTTAAAATTCTTTATCTAGTAATTCCTCACAAAAGACTATAGAACAAAGTATTCACCACCTGTGCACCTGGCTTTCTATTTTGTTTCTTCAATGAAACCAGCATATTAAAAAATTAAATTAAAAAAAAAGAAAGAGATCTAATGGCAAACCATGAAACTAGCAAGCAAAGGTGTGATGTTAATAGAAAATGCTGACACCAAATAAAGCAACTTACAGAAACTGATGCAAATATAGAAGGATGTGTCATGAATGCACAGCCGCAGATCAGATTCAGTTGCTCATTCACTGAATGAATAAGTTCTGCTCGCAAACCAGGATTGCTTCCACCAAAAGTGGGGCACAAACTGACATGGTATAGTTTAGAATAAAGTTAATCATTAGGTGATCTGAAAAGGAAAAGCCAAAAAAAAAAAAGATGCAATAACTCCTAGATAATCATGCTTCAATAAAACGTATACAACTGATGTAGTAAAAACAAAAATCGACAATAAAGCCAAGAATAACAGATTCTGCTTATACATTAAACCCAACCAATATTGACCTTTCTGTTACCAACTCATCTTTACCTTTACATGCTCAACTCAAATACAAGTCAGACAACTTTTATTAGCATACAAACCCATCAGGTCCAGTTCTAACACCATAACAAGAACAAAACCAGGCCATGATAACCTCATGAAAAAACCTCAGTTCTAAGTTCAGTTAATTGTAGAGGAAAAAACTTGATTAAATAGAGGAACTCAATTTTCTCTGCAAGAAAGAGGAGGGCTAAAAGAAATTACAGGAGAGAGAGAAGATGCAAGAATCCAGCCACTGCCGGACTCAAAGCACCCTTGATGAAACTGAACTATGTGAATTGACACCAATGAATTCACTAAAAGGAAAATTCTGTTGTAACTGAAAGCTAGACTCAAATATGCACAGCATGGTGTGGATTTTTTTCCTACATATAGATTTGTCTGATTGACTGATTCTAAATCACAGGATGCAGGCAAAGGCCACCACATTCTCAGCATCAAAATTTTAGTTTACCCTATAGTAAAATTCAGGTAATGTGGAAATCAGCATAAGTTGGGTGATGACGTGCTGTATCAGATAAGCTAAGAATTAATCTGTGCAAACACAACTATGATGGAACTGATCCAACAATCAGCACAGATTGACTAATGCCAAAGCTCTTTTCTGTTTCTTTTTTTCTTTTTCTTGTTTAATTGTTTTACAATCAATAATGCAGCCCATTCAGCATTCACTAGTTCATTCTTCTTTTTTTTTTTTTTTTTTTGTTATTCAGATCATCAAGGAATCCTGGTTTCCCACACTTGAAATACTATGAGCCAGGTAAACATTCCTCAATCCTTATGACTCTGGTCTAGCATAGGATGTAACCAGGTCAGCCACAAAAAGAACCAGAAGACAACTTGGAGCAGAAACAAAAGATGAGGTATTTAGACCATTAATTTAGTAATGGCAAGGCTAGCAATACCATTTTCATAAAACATTTTTTTCAGATTACTGCAGGACTTCAAAAGCCAAAGTAAATGTAGCCATTACGCTTTCCGCATCCAACTTATACCACCAGAGACAAGGAGCATATTGATTTTATAAATATTAAAACAAACATGAAAAGTTACCTGAACTGAACTGTAGGTCTCACCATTAGACCTGATCTCTGCCATGCTAAGGCTTGTGCAAAACCTAAAGTAAATGATTTGTCAGGCCATTGTACCATTGGTGTGATGCGTGTACCCCACTTGTTCTGGTAAGACAAACAGTGGACTTAGTTTCAAATAAATGAAACTACATAGAATTATGAAGATTTTGCATTCAATTCCATTCCTAACTAAAAACTAAAATCCACTAAGAATATCTAGAAAATATCAAACAATTACATGTTCAGAAATTAACCTTATGAGAGAAGCTAAATCTCATTTCCCCTGGATATTGACCCTGAGCTTGGAGAAGGCCCCCACAAAGAGGTAGAAAAGCACTTGTAGTCAGCCCCTCACCCGACACATAGGTAAATTGACCATTTGGAAACTGCAAATCCACGAATGACTGCATATCGAAAGCAGTAGCAGGAGAAGGAGGAGAATCAAAAATCAGAAAATTCTTCTCAAGAAACTGATATTAGTAAAGATCTAAGCATTACAAGAAAACACTGTGACAACACACGTGTCTTCATACATCCATGATCAACAGGTTAACTTCCCATGAAGACATATGAATTTTTATATATATGACAGAATTATTCTTCCATTCATTCAAAATATAGCACTTCATCTGTTAATTTCTCAAGGCTTTAGCAACAAAGCTTAAAATTTGATAATAATACTTTCCTTAATTGTTTACCATCAGCAGAACACACCTCTGCCTAAGGTATTAACACAACTATTGTACTAGATTGATTCAAACATATAGTAACTATAATTTCTCTCATCAATTCAGAAGTTATTGACTTACACAAGCTAAAGGATTGAGACACAGCATAGACATTAACAGCCACCTTCTATGCTTTGACCATACAGCTGGACATAGAGAATGCATTCCATTCTGACAAAAAAAAAAAAGAATCCGTCAGAACCACTAAAGAATAAAGCAATAAGCAATAAACATATAGATGCAAAATTTGGGTATAATAGAATGCAAACCACATCCTTTAATAAAAATAAATAAATAACATGCCATGACATGGTGTCTTAGATTCGAAAGTGTCGATGCCAACATCAGCATAACAGGATATGCACCACTACAATACAACTAAAATAAAATCCAAAATAAGTAATGACAGAAAAGTGATACCAATTTACCATAATGTTAAGCAAACTTATACAATCAATAAAATGCCCAATATGTAGGATAAGAGATAAATCAGTGAAATAATTAGGAGCAAGTAAACAACTACTGTTCAGCGAGTCCTTAAATCTTTGGAGGCCAATTCTTATCATACTTCAGAAAAAATCTGTTACAATCCAATGTCCTGCATCATTTATATGGGAACTTGATATAGTTAGATTAGGCTAGCTTTTAGGAGTGGGTTAAGGTATTTAATAATTGGAGTCAAAGCCAACCCATGCGTGCAAGCTCAACATTCAAGGAGGAGTACCATAGGCCAAATTAAAATTTATGGCGGCTTCATGGAAGAGCCAGGCCAGTGTCAATTAAGAAGCCATCAAGGATGTCGGCTATGGAATTGTGGTGGAGTACAATATGATCCAATGGCTTACACAAGTTATATGGAGATTGGATACGGAGTAGATAAGGCCTTGGGCTCTCTCCTCCCTGATGACGGCCTTGGGCTCTCCTCCCTGATGACTAGCTTTTAAAGGTGAGTTTTCCCACGATACTTAAAGAGGATGCATATTTGTTTTTGGACAAGCTGGTAAAAGGATATCCAAACAGTTTGCATGTCTGCCACACACATCTCCAAATACATCTTTTTTTATTTGACAATTAAGCTGCTGACTAAAATTGGTCATACCTTCCTATCATAGCCATACCAAAGCAAGTGTTGCTTTGACAGATGGACAGGTAGAAGAAGTGTTGAATCACGAACAAATAGCACTGGTCCAAGCTGGATGAGGAAGAGAGATGAATTATCATTTCCTGATGTGGAACCACCATGTGATGCTTCAACTCTCCATAAATCTCCCCTTGCAACCAAAGAACTTTCTATATTGTGAGTTCTACTGTCATAAGTTGATGTGATATTTACGACCCCCTGTACCCAGCAGAAAATGAACCATTGAAAAACTGCAAGAATGGAATATACTACAAAATAAATTGACATTCAATAGCCTTCAATGTATGTGATGATAACAACGACAATATAAAAATACAAAACGACTACTGTAGGAGAATACTTTGTTGCCATTAAAGATGTAAATGAAGAGGTGATATTCCTTGTCACAAGAAACATCTTTCAATTGGATTGAATAAATTACTAGAGCAAATTGAGGCAATTTAGATATTTTCTGATCACTAGCACACCCCATACATAAGCTTGCCGTGCACCCAGCAGGCCTAAGAGGGAGTGGAGTTTTATGACAACAAAGGAGCAATAAAATTTAATTTAACTCAGACAAGCTCCACTCAAGTAATCAGAACACATATGTTGTTGTCACTTCTACTGTACCTCTAACCACCTTTCTATGTTCATGATTAACTGTATAAACAAAATCTACGGACCAAGCTTAATTTAAATGAACAAAGAGCATAAGGAAGTCATTCTTTTGTGAAGCCAACTAAGTAAACTAACATACATCTTAAGCACCTAGCAAAAAGCCAACTACACTCCGAATATGAATATATAAAACATAATAGCCCCTAAAATAGTAATAAACCAACATTTATAGGACAACTAGAAAACAAGTGGAAAAAAATAAGAACAACACATCAGCAAAAAGACCATCAAAGATGCAAATGATTCTAAGAAGCACAGCCTTTATCTAATGGAATGGCATATAACTTTAAATGCTCAATTATTCCCATAGAGGAACCATATTCCAAACAATTCCAAACAAGTATATTTTCCTTAAACTTCTATCCCAACTCCAAACATTCATAATTTTTTAAGGCAAGTAGTTGAAGTCATGAATTTTTTTCCCGCTATTTGATTCCTTGTGCAATTGAGTATTTAAATGTTTAAAAGTTAGTAACGACACTTCCAGCATTATCAAATCACTGGAGTAGCTGAAGTGTACAATTTCAAATTAAAAGGCTAAGTTGCTTGCCCCTTCAGCTGGGGCCTGCCTAATAACAAAACTAACTTTTCCTCGACATCAAAGACACATGAAAAGGCCAACAGTCTACATAGCACTCAACACGAGCAAAAGATTCACCATTTATGTGCTGAAGCAAACACTTATATACCATACAAAATTATTGCCAGAAATAAACAACTTTTGTTATGGTCATTACCTGTGGTTTACCAAGATGCCCCACAGACTTCAAATTAAACCCACAAATTTCTTCATCAGCCGAACCATCCAGCTTACCACCACCACCACCATTCTCCACAAACCCAAAATCCCTCAACCTCTCACTCACCAATCCCAACTCCCCCTCTACACCCATCCCCAAATCAGTCCTTTTATCATCCATCCTCACCTCCATCCCAATACCTTCCTCCTGCCTAAAAGGCACGGGCAACCTTCTAAAGAACTGCTGCACGAGCCCATTCAAGCACGCCCCAAAATCTGCCCCAGCTTGACCAATCCTGTTTCCAATATCGAAAATAGCAGAAACCCCATTTATCCCAGTAGTATGAGTTAACACCCCAAAATCCCTTTGACTAAAATTATGACCTGGGAATTCCAAATCAAAAAGCTTCGATTTCTGAGGGTTTGGCCAAGGAAAAGCTGGCGGATTAGTCATATGGGATTGGATTAGGCCGGTAAATCCCTGCGCCAGCCGATCTGCAAGGTCCTGGCCATGCCGTTGCACTTCCTCCCATGCTTCAAACGATCTTTCTACCGACATTTGGCAATAGGATCAACAAATCATGAGATATCCACAAAAGGGGTTTCGAAAAATTGACACAAAAATGAGTAGAAATATGTCTTTTGCTTGTGGGTTTAGAGCTGATAGTGTATCAGGTAACAGTGATAGGTAGTTATGGAACTAATCGAGAGAGAGAGAGAAACACGAAAATGTTTCAATATTTCCGGAAAGAAGAGAAAAAAAAACAACTTAACGGTATTGATTTTCCAAAATTACCAAAAACTTTTAAGATTTGGATCAAAAACTGAGAAATTATAAAATCAATTTTAACATATCTATTAGCATAAAACCTCCTAAAAAAAGTGAATTTACAGCGAAATTTCGTTTTTCTTTAAAAAAGAAAAAAGATGAAATTAGGGTTTGGTTTTCTAGTGGATAAAAATTAAGGTCTGAAACATCGTTAAAAATTGAGAGAAATTGTGGAAGAAGATTAGGATTGTAATGAAGAAGAAGAAGCCATTTTTTTTTTTTATATATTTTTTCTGTTTTTATTTTTGGTCCTCGACAGAGAAAGAGAATGGAAGGATGAAGGTTAGAAAGTGGGAGTGCGTAATGCGCACATAGATTGAGGTGCTGCCACGTCGACTAAACACCTGTGGCTGTATGTATGGATTACAGATTTTATTATTTCACATCCAGATTTTATTTCATCGCTATCATTCCCAATTAGATTTAAAATATTACTATTAAATTGAAATTATCCCAACAAGTTGTTTATGTATGCAAATTAGGGCTGGCCACGGGACTCGAAAATACCGAATCGTATCGAAAATATTCAAAATTGAAAAATATCCGTTAACCGTTTGATTTTTTTTTAATCGAACCATCTCAATTTTTTTTTAAACGGTTATGGAGATTAGTAACTATCCATACCGAGAATCATACCGAACCATCTCGAATCGAAACTAGAACCGATTTAAAGGATATATATATATATTGCAACACATTTTGATATTGAATTAGCAACATATTTAAGAAAATTTGATAATGTATAAGCCAAATTTAATTTTTATTAATTATAAAATTTCATTTTCAAGTTAGTAATTGCAATATATATATACACACACACTTTGATATTAAATTAGCAATACATTTAATGAAATTGAATAATATATAAGTAAAATTTAATTTTTAATTATTTAAAAATAGAAAATATACGAATTTCCGTTTTGTTCAGTTCCGTATCGAACAGACCCGAATCTTCGTCCCGAAAAATCGGGACAGTTTGGTACTGTCACGCCCCGAACCCGAAGGCACGTGACCGGTACTAGGGAACGGGAAAGCTTAAGACTTCTAGAACCAGTAGTAAGCCTGACTCTTCACTAAATAACAAAATAGCAATGTGACAGCTATAACTATCACCAATCAAGGATTATGGGCCCACCTATTAAGCAGAACCTGATAAAACATCACATTAAAGCCACTCAGACTCTCATCTCAATCATACCAACGTTCTTATTCTCATCAAATCACATCATTGCCACTCAGGGCATTTATCTCACTAACATCGTTAACAACAATCTCATCATCAGGTTCCTGCTCAATAGAAATTCACCATAACAACTATAATGAGGAACCTTTGGTTACCTCAAAACTTATCATACACTAAAGACATACTTCTGAATAAAATTACATTGACAGAATAACTATACGGAGTGTTAGAGTAAAATAATTTAGCACAATTTAAAATTAATTACATATCTGAATAATAACATACATTTCACTGCCAAATGACAAAAGACAGGAATAACTCAACATAAATTTACTTCTCAAACTCAACCTGCAACCTGGGAAAAATTGATGAACAGGAATGAGCGTTCAACTCAATGAATTATATAGTTATCAATATAATGTGTCATTCGAATGCTGAAAATGCTAATGCATAATGTCATCCATATAAGCAATCACATAATCAATCAAAGATAGGAATCAGTCCACAAGAATCATACTAAACCTCAATACGGGGAACCGACCCCCACCTTGGCTCTCTGTGTCCAACTGAAATTACTTTAAAAATTCAATACATAGGGTACCAGTTGTCCCTGGCCGAAGCCATGCAGCAGTGAGCGATGAGCAAGCTCCTGAACTGTCATACACCAGTCAAAGCTCATCCATCATATATCATATTCACATTCCTAGTGACTCCTGTGTCATCCCAATATCATCCAGCATTCACAATAATTATGCAACACATAATTAATAAATCATTCATATACATATGCCATAATGCTCAATAATTACTCATAGTGCATAATTATATATATAACATTCAAACAATCAATGTATGAATGCAAATGAAACTTTAATTAAATAAAAGGGAATGTAGCATTATATTAAGCTATATAACTCACAATTAGATATCCTCAAGCGCAACATCTCGCAACTAGAGAGACGCCTGATACACAATTACTGCATAACAGAGATATTATCAGAAATAGAATTTAATTACATCCGATAATATAAATTCATAATAATTCCGCTATGCGGAAATAAATCATTCTAACATCAAATTAATTATCAAGGATAATTTCTAGACTGTCGGACGCACTCATTGGAGAGTCGCTGAAAAAGTCATCGAAAAATATTAACGGTGTCGCATAGCGGCGAAATTGGTGTCAATAAATTCATATCGAAGCATGGATACCAAAAATATGCACCACTCATTTTTCTCGCCGGATGATTGCCGAAAAACGCGTCAGCAAATCTAAAATTACACCGAAATTAGGCAAAAATTCAAACGTTCACCATAATTCACAAATGAGATATCGAATCGAAGCTTACGAGATAAGGAAACCAACGGTACAAGAATCGTCAGAAACGGAGGTCAAAAAGTCGACGAAACTGAGCTCGAAAGCTCGTGCGGCAGCGTCTGGCTGAGTCCGGCGACCGGCTTGATGCCGTTGGAAGCGTCTCGGCTTCTTCTTTCCAACGGTCCGGCGCTTGTACTGTTCTGACGACCGGAAGGAAGCGAACGAATTGATTTTTCATTTCTGCGCCTCTCTCTCTCTCTCTCTCGCTCTCTTCTGCCTATCTTGGTTCTCTCTCTCTATTTCTGTCCTTTTTGCTCTCTGTCTTATCTGACTTCTTTTTCACTTTTACTTTTTTCTATTCCTTATCCCTTTCTTTAACTAATATATATAATTAATTTACCCAAATAATAATACCCATAACAACTTATAATATTTACTTTAATTTTATAATTCAAAATAATAACTAATTAATTTACTTAAACTTTAATATCAATATTAAATTCAACATTTTCTTAATTAATTTAATTAATCCTTTAAATAATAAACTATTATAAATCAAACCATAAAATATAACCTTATAAATATTACATTTTCATAAAATTTCAATTGTACCAAATATTTTATTACTTTTCATATAAAAATAATAAAATATTATATTTTCTACAATAATAATGATAATTTAAATTACCATTCAACACAAATACAGTAAATCGAATTTAATATTTATATTTTCATGTGAAAATAATATCATAAAAAATAAATAAAAATCAGGTTATTACAACGGGAATAGAAATTGAATTGAAAGAGTAAAAATGACTTGAATTAGGTATAAGTTAAACTCACAAATGAATTGAATTTAATGAATTTGGGTCAATCATTACTAAAAAGTTAGAACTAACCAATTAATTAGTCAAATTTAAATAATTATATACCCATATGTTTTTAGTGTATTTTTTCAATGTGAAAAAACAGTTGCATCACACTAATCACTGTAGCACGCCCTTGTTTGGCTCTGCAACATTTTTTTTTTTATGTAATTTTTTTTATTTGTTTCATATAATTTTTTTAATGTAATTTTATATATATTTTATGTAACTATAATTTAAATCCATCCAATCAAAATCCTAATGTTTTTTAAATCTTATTAAAGTATTGTTTGGATGGTTGTAAATTATGATTCTTTAAGGTACATATAAAATTATATAAAATAAATAAATCATATGAAATACATAAATATATATATATATATATATATATTGTTGCAGGGCCTACAGTCAGTGGCGGATCTAATCTTTGAGGCGAAAATATGTTTTTATAAAAAAATGAACAAATAAGTAAATAAAAATTTATTAAAAAGATTGATAGATACAACATGTGTTTCTGACATCTTCAAGCATTGGGACCTCTACTCCACTGTCGTCTAGAATCTAATGATGACATACTTTTGTTCCCCCCACACCATTAGATTAGTATTTTTTTTTTTTTTACTTCTGTTCGAGTTTCAACTCACAATTAAAAATATTTGTATTTATGCTTTTAAGAATATATTATTTTATTTTTATTTTTTTTATTTAGTTGTAATTATATTTATTTAGTCAAAATTACATCCATCATTTTTATAATTAAAAAGAGATAAATAAAGAGTTATAATAGAGTTGAATTTAGTAATGATTGGCTAAAAAGAATATAGGTATATGGGTTAATTTTCATTTAATTTTAACCAATAATATAATTGCAACTAAATTTGCTTTTTTTTTTTTTTTTTTTTTTTTTTTTTTTATCATTAAGATTTTATATATATGTACATATAAATATAGGATAAACAAGTTTGTATAAATTATAAAAAAATATAGTTATTAATTTTTTTAAACTGATATTAATAAATTCTTATAAATATATTATTTTTACTTTTAGGCTTAATTAAAAAAAAATTGAAATTTTGCATTTTCGTAATCCCATTATATACTTTAAAATTTGACAATTTTTAGTATGAAGTTAATAATTTGTTGCAATATTATCACCGACTCAAATTTAGGTGAGAATTGATATAAATTTACTTATATGTTAGATGAAAATTATAAACATCTATCACATAAGTTTTAAAAAAAAAAAAAATCCAGATAAACTTCTCTTTTTCAATAATAAAAGAAGTCTTACTTGTTCCATCTCTCGGAACTCTAATTCTTTATTCTCTTTAAAAATTTATGATGTACAAAAAATATCTAATTTTGTAAAATTGTGGATATATTTAGCGGTAGATTTAACCTCTTTATTTTTGGGTAAAAATATACTATTATCAAATATTTATATTTGAACAAATAATAAAATATTTTTCATATATCAAATATATATAAATTACTAGAAAAAAAAACACATTTTTCCTTAATTACATTTTCAATTAGAATAATAATATCAAAATTAAATTATAATTGTCTAAATATATTTATATAAAAGATATTATTATTTACTAAAATTTGAGCATAGTATTGTTTAAATATTCTTATGATTTTTTATAGGGGTTTGTACACAAATACTCTAAAAAGATAAAATATTTTCATACATGCATTTTTTTTTTTAAATACACTTATTAAATTTTTTATTTCAAAAATGCTCTATTTTTAAAGGTATATCATAAGTATATCAAAAGTATATCACAAGTATATTATAAGTATAAAAATATATATATATATTTTTAAAAAACTTGAAAAAATAAAAGGGTGTTTTTGAAAAATAAAAAAATAAAAAAAGTGTATTTGATGTAATTTCCTCTTTTTTATATCATAATGCGAATCTTATAAACTTCTAAATTTTTTTACTAAATGATACATTTTATTTTTATTTAATTTAATTCAAAAATTAAAGTTTTGAATTATCTTAAAGGTTTTAGTTTATTTTATATACCTACAAATTTCTTAAATTTAAACACCAAAGACTAATTAATTGAAAAAACTCATAAAAATTTCATTTATAATTCTAGCAATCAAAAACATAAATATTATGTACATATTTTTATTCATCAAAATAAAAAGGTAAAAAATCAAAATTAAATAATAATTGAAATTGATGAGGACTAAAACTGACCTCCAATAGGTATAGTACACCGTTCATAGGGGTTCTTATCATTCTCTATAAAAGGTAATAAAAAGGTAAAGTGAAAAGATTCTAACTCATTTTTTTTTTCTCTCCTCTCCAAATTCTTTTACTGATTTGGGCATCGGAGACTCTATCGAGGATCAACCTCTGAGAGCCATTAATTCTCTTTTTATCTGTTTACAGGTCCTATCCCCTAACCGAATCCTCCATCAACAATACAAGGTAATTATATGACTCATCAGAAATAATTTTCAAACCTACCTATATAAAGAAGGTACGTAACTATACTGTAACCTTGAATTTTTGTACTTCAAATTCAATTCTTATTTCTTGTATTTTTCTCCAAATATTGTAACCACTCGAAGAAAGTAAATTTTCATTTCTTAATAGTTTTATTTATTTATTTATTTTTTGCCAAATAATAGTTTTATTTATTCATTTATTGGATCTGATGGGTTTAAATTTCTGGTCAATTTGTTGCATATTCACTTAAGAGTTTTTCTTTTCATTTAATAGCTATATGTAATGGTTTTAATAAGTTATAAATGGGATATTTATTTATTTAGACTTATTAAAATTTATTTAATTACAATTTCCATGATCAATAAAAATTGAAATCTTTAGTTAAAAGATTTTTTTTTTTTTATTTATTGAGGGGGCATAATTAGTGGAATTTCAAAATCATCACATTCATATGAATAATTATATAAAAATACAAGAAAATTGAAAAAGATGAAAAAATAAAAAATATATATAAATTTCATAAATTTTCTAACTACCAAATATAAATTAATTGGAGAAATTCATTCCAATTTCAATGATAATTATAGTGATTGAAAAAATAAATACTATGTATATTTTTTTATCCATCAAATTAAAAAGATTAAATTAAATCTCAATTAAAAATAATAAAGAATTTTAATTTTCAAACTTGCCTATATATAGAAGTGTAATACCCCGAAATTGATGATGCTTGTAATATTTTAAGATTAAATTTTCATTCAATATATAAACAGTATTGATAGTCCAAGTATATGTTTTGATGTGCTAAATTAAAAATTTTATTTAAAAATATTGCTTGTTAAGGACGAGACTCGAATGCGAGGACGAATCTTTGATAGTAAAGATTAGTTTTGTTGACGAGGATGAAGCTTCAATGTGTAGAAATACGAGTTGACAAGATAGGCGAGATGATGACGATGAAAACGAGTTCGATATAGGAAAAGCAAAGTGAGCGAGGAGCTCGATATAAAAAGACAAGTTGAGGAACTTGGTATTTAGGCAGATAAAGTTCTTTATAGAGATACGAAGCAAACTGACACTACAAGAAAAATCAAAATTAGCGATTACAAAAAGTAGTTACTAATCACTTAATTTTAGTAGTAAAATGAAAACAACGAAAATCTGTAGTCGTTGTTTTCCTAGTAGCTAAAATTTTTAAGTAATGGTTGTATCGCTAATTAGCGACTAATATATTGCAATTGCTAATTAGCGATCAGTACGTTAATGACTAATTGAAGAAAACACAGTCGTTAAATACAACAAAAAAACGACTAAAGTTATTGCGGTTGCGACTAAGTTGCTACTAAATTTGTAGTTGCTAATTAGCTACTAATACAATATAGTCGTTAGTTTTCATTTTTTTTAATATTTATTTTTCAAAATAATTGTCCAAATTTTTTAATTTTTTTTAATTTTCTTAATATATTAATTGTCTTTTCTCTAATATATATATTTTTTATTTTATTTAAATTTTTTTATTAATTGTCTTTTTTTTAATATATTAATTTTCTTTAATATATTAATTTTTATTTTTATTTTCTTTAATATATTAATTTTCTTTAAATTAATTGTTATTTTTTATGTCCATTTTTTTCATAAATAATAATAATAAGCAAAAGAAAAGATGATAGAGAAAGAAAAAATGACAATAATAATTGTTGGCCCAAGTATGTCAAATCCTAGAGGGGGGGTGAATAGGATTTTCAAAAATCAATTGTAATTTAAAAACTTGAATATTAAAACAATGTTAGCGGAAGCAATTAATCAAAGCAAATAATCAATTTTAAGTTTATGAAT
The DNA here is from genome assembly GCA_949750685.1 of Vernicia montana. Classification (NCBI taxonomy): domain Eukaryota; kingdom Viridiplantae; phylum Streptophyta; class Magnoliopsida; order Malpighiales; family Euphorbiaceae; genus Vernicia; species Vernicia montana. Next base: position 20,096 of record CATKHJ011330704.1, read on the forward strand.
ATCTAAACCATTCAAACAAACAAACAAATAATAAAAAAAATATAAGAGTGTAGGGAAGAGAGATTCAAACACAATATTTATAGTGGTTCGACCAACTCCTTGCCTACATCCATTCCTCAAGTTTCACTTGAGATTTTCACTATCAACGATCCTTTTACGGGTGCAAGATCAAACCCAAGTGTTTCCAAGCTCACACTCAAACTTCTTACAAATGTTTCAATAGTTAACACTTAAATTCAAGTGTTTGCAAGGTACACACTTAAATCTTTCCAAGTGTTTTATGGTTCACACATAACCTTTATAATAGAGAATGATTTGAGGTTTTAAGTCATTCAATGACTAATAAGAAAAGCTCTTACAAAATAGAAATTAAGCTTATAGCTTTTAACAACAATGAACACAAAAGATATAAGTTAAAGAACAAATGTGTTTTTAAATGGAGTAGAAGAGGATTATTGAATTTCAAGTTTGGATAGCACTTTTAATCACTTAGAATCTCTCCTTCTTCATTTGGAGTCTTTATATATATATATAGATTTTCATTCCATGCTCCAACAGTCATTTTTGAACTCTAAAAACGGTACTTGACAAGCTTCAACGGCTATATTTTTTTGAATCTTTTAATGCTTGAATGCAGGTTCAAAACTTTGGTTCAAGGTGTGAATGCGCGTTCAAAAGTGTGAACCCTCGTTCAAAATGCTTCTGCGTGAACAGTAACCTTTTTCTCAATTTCATGAACGTTCGTTCATATGAGTGAACACTTGTTCACTTTAAAATTTGAAATCTTGAGCTATACATCTCCAAATGATAAAACAATTTTTTTTGTTAGAAACTTTGAGAAGTCTACTACAACTTTGTACTTTTGAGAAACTTTAAAATCATCAATCTTCATGCTCCAAAAAATCGATACATTTTATTACTCATCTAGTCGTGACAGTTTAAACATGCTTCAGTATTTCATCCAATGCTTCTTCTATACACCTCGGATTGATGCAAGACTTTTTGAATATGAAATTAGACTTTCAGAGCTACAAATATTAAGAAGGGAATGTTTAAAATCCCTTTGTAGAATTAATTCCACTAATTCTAATTGATACCATCTGCTATTACCCAGTCTGACAGATTGAGCATAATTCAATCAAAAATTCATAACTCCATTTTTCAAGCTCCAAAAATTATACCAATTTTTATTTCTGAAACTAGACTGATGTAGCTATCCATACATGTAAGTAGTAAAATTTATTCTTCAAACTTCAGTCAACAGTTTTACTTTCATAGAGATCATCCTTGCTCACATGAGTTTCTTGGTTTCTCATGCTCTTTTCATTTCTCTCATATGTTCTATAGCTCTTCCTATATTTATTGCTTCATGATTTCATCTTGATCTTCATATTGACTTCATGGTCTTTATTTACTCAAGGCTTCTTTTCATTTTCATGATTCAATTTATTTACTTAATTGTATCAATAGCAATTAAAGATTACCTACTAACAACAACAACACTAAACAAACTTGTTAGTAGTAATAATGTTTTGTATCATCAAAATCATATGGAACCTTGGTTTCAACATTCTCCCCCTTTTTGATGATGACAAAACATTGATACAATAATCAAAATAATTCTCCCACTTTTTTGAATCAATCAAAAAGGCAAGACAACAAGTAAATAATCAAGCACATTCTCCCTTTTTTTTTTTTTGGTCAAGAAGCAATATATGATGAACAATATATTTAGCTCCCCCTTGATATATGCAATAAGATTAAAAAAATAGGCAATGATCAAATAAGTTATCAAAATAATCTTACAAACTCCTCCTAAATTTATGCAAACTTTAATACCAATTGCATTCTCCCCCTTGATATGTGCATATCAAATATATCAAATGATATATCTCAAATATATTCAATATGGATTGAACTTAAAATGATCAAAATTTAATCATTTAGCTCTCAATCA
>CATKHJ011330842.1:0-14060 GCA_949750685.1 Vernicia montana
CAAGATCAAGACCCATATCAAAGATCAAGACTCCAGATCTGAGCTATATCGACTTGAAGTTGCTGGTGTTGTTGGGCTTGAAATGGTAGAATTCCAATTTTCTTGGTGCTTTTTACCATTTGTAACAATTGCAGTTACTGATCTGATCAAATTCTTGACAATCTTGATCTTGATTTGTCCTCTCATAGGAGGAATTCTCTGCTGATGATTTTGGTTGGATTTAGAATCTGTGAATTCCATTTCTTAAAACTCGATTGGGGAAATTTTGAAGACAAAAAACAGAGGTTGCAAAAGAAACAGAGCAAAACAGAGCAGGAAATGAGAATTGAATCAGAGAGAGAGAGAGAGAGAGAGAGACTAAAAACAGAGGATACAAAAGGAACAGAGCAAGAAATGAGAATTGAATCAGAGAGAGAGAGAGAGAGAGAGAGACTAAAAACAGTGGATACAAAAGAAACAGTGCGAAACAGAGCAAGAAATGAGAATTGAATCAGAGAGAGAGTAAAAACAGAGGATACAAAAGAAACAGAGCAAAGCAGAGCAAGAAATGAGAATTGAATCAGAGAGAGAGAGAGAGAGAGAGTACTTTTGAAGAGAAATTGCTTTGAGGTTTCAATGAGAGGTGCTTAGAGAAGCAAAGAAACTGGAGTTTATATATAGAGAGAGAGAGAGCAACCACCAAACTATTTTGAACTGAACTAAGTTCCTTGCTTGCGAAGATTAACTGGGTCAAAGAATTTATTAGATGAACCCAAGACCACTGAAAACAGATAGTCCATTGGTTCTATTCCAATAGTCAAAATATAACATAATATATAAATAAAGAATCTGAGTCAGTAGCTACTGACTATTGAGTAATAATAACCACAAACTCACCAAAGTGTGAAATAGAAGTCACAGCTTTTTACATTTCCTGTATTTCTCCCACCAACATAATTTTTCATTCTTTTTAAATGTAGAAAAATGGTCAAAATTTTAAATTTTCAAATTGATTGTTATCTGACTTTATTGATTGTGATTTTAATTTTATAAAACCATAATAAGATAATCATTAAAATCAGCTTTTTTTTTTTTTAGTACATCAGAAAGTAAGAACAGAGGACCAGAAAAATAAAAACAGTAACACTACCCCTACTCTATCTGCCATTAACAAATAATCAATGGAACTCCAAAATTAGTAATCCTAACAGCATGAAAATAACTAAGTTTGGCCATATGATCTACCAATTTCTTCTAGTAATAAGATCAAAGTTGAAAAGTTGGGAGGTCGTAGCTTCAACTCTCAAGTTTGATTCCAATTCATATTAAATTTAGATTTTATTTATAATTTACTCTTTCCGTTTTATAATAATTAAAAACAATAAATAATTTAAAATAAAATACTAATAAATGCTGTATTGAATCTCTAAAACGATAAATAATTTGAAATAAAAAAAGCTTTTTAAAATGACTATTATTGTGAATTGAAAAGACTATAATATAATTATCAATTTGATATTTTACAAATTTACGGGATATTCTACTCACAAACATTCGAATAATTAAGGGTAAAAACCCGAATACCCAAATTTTTATGGCTTTAATTATATATCTATGTTATAGATTATTATGATAAAAGATTTCAATAACATGATGTGTCGATAATTTTTGAAATAGTAAAAAATTTATTTTGATTTGAACTCTTAATCATTTGCATTAATTTATGAAGCGGCAATTTTTTAAAGGAAGAAGAGTTATTAAATTTTGGACGCTGACTACATATATAATAATTTGAATTGATTTTTCTCATATATGTAAAAAAAAAAAAAAAAAAGTGTTATTAATTGATAAGGACAAAATATACCAAACTGGATTATAAAATAAGATGAGTCCGGCTCAATCTAATATATTTAAAAGCCCAATAAAAGTAAAAATCAGGCCACTATGGAACGAAGTTCGTTTCCGTATAAAAAGCTAAAACCATGTTAAATGCCATTCCAAATCCGAATAGGTTAAGGAAATCCATATTCAATTCATGTAAGGATTTATATCTTATAAATACCTCAAAAAATCAACCCTTTCAGGTACATTCACTTATACACAAACAGTGCAATACATTGTCATTAATCTTCCCAATTGAATTAATCATCTAACTTGATCGTCGGAGTGGCATTGCTAGGCACCCCCGCTTAGCTTACTTGACTCTTGTTTCTTCTTACAAATCACACCAGCTCACATCCAAACTCAAGCAAGATTGAACGATTCCACCTCGGTCGGAATTAGCTTCATCAAATTGGCACCGTCTGTGGGAAACGATTAATCATAAATCTTTCCTAAATATTCTCAAATTTTGTGACCTATAGAAGAATTTAATCAAGAAGTATGATTCAATCAAAAGATAATAATAATCGGGAAAACCTTCCTAGAGACCCTAAAAGTTTCCAAATTCACCCAGGGGTGGAAAACCATGCCGAGACTCATGTCACTCCGCCCGGATGAACCTCAAATACTAATATAACATCTACACTGCAACAATTGAGTGCCATAGTCCCATTTCAGAGTGGGAATCAGTCTGTCCTATTAACTCCGGAGGCTGTGTCAGCTTTACAGTTGCTACTGAGCACCCTACAAACCCCTCAAACTACTTCGACAATCAATGTTCAGGCAAATACCGAAGTAATACTAGGAGTGGATCTTACTCGAAGGCTCGACTTTGAAGAAATACCACCAGAAACACGAAACCAAGATCGTGTGATTGAAAAAAGTAGGGAAAGAGTAAGATAAAAAATAGTCAGACTTGGCGATAATGATGAAAAGGAAAATCTCAACCAAGGGCGAAGTGATCAGACAGCCAGCATAAATCGAAACAAGGAAGACCACTCTTGGCGTTCAAACAGGGCTGACCCAGATAGCAGAACTAAGGAAAGGAGACAATCCAAAAAGAGGACTATAAGGGAAGGAAAATCTCTCTCCGAATCTTCTAGTCAGGAGGCCATTAGCTAAAAGAGGGATGAAGAGATAAAAGAGACCTTTAAAAAGTTTTTAGAGAAAATTGCTGAGGATAAAAATAAAGTCTCTAGACAAAAATCTCAAATTGGCTCTAAAATCTCCTTTCACTAGGTCCATACAAGAATACAGAATGCCTAGTAAATTTAAGCCCCTAAACCTAAAAAAATATGGTGGTGAAACAGATCCAAGAACCTATGTTTTGGATTACAAACATGCAGTAGAATTACAGACAGGAAGCGACGAGGTGTTATGCAGGGCTTTCAGAGGATCTCTAGAAGGAGCAGCCACTCGGTGGTTCAATGGCTTAGAAGAAAAAAGTATTACTAATTTTGGGCAGCTCGCTACTCAGTTCATACAAAGATTTGTAGCTAGTATTCTAGTGGAAAAACGAACACAAAGTCTCGAGATCACAACACAGAAAGACGGAGAGCCATTGAGAGACTATGTAGCTCGTTTTAACAGGGAGGCCCTAAAGGTCACACAGCTCGACCAACTTAGGGTAGTAGAGGCCCTACAAAATAGAACCTTCCACACAGATTACTTCAAAGCATTGTGTAGACATGCACCTCGTACCCTGGAAGAAGCTATGGCCATTGCCCAAAAATACATTAGGCAAGATGATGCCGACTCCTTCAATCAGTTCGCTAAGAAAAGAAGGGAAGATGAAAGTTCTAAGATGGAGAGCAGAACTAAGAAACCAGAAGAGCCCAGTAGGAAAAATAAGAGAGGTAGGAGCGATAAGAGCATACCACTTCATACCTTAGACCTGACCAAGTTGACTCCACTCAATGCAAGTCTAGCAAAAGTGTTCGCAACTTTTAAGGATTATGATATTTGGGCTCGCCCTCAACCGATGTTTACCCCACCAAATAGGCGAAGCAAAAATAAATATTGCTTGTTTCATAATACTCTTAGTCACAATACCAATGATTGCAGGCAATTACTGGAAGAGATTGAAAGATTGATCAATTAGGGATATTTGAAAAACTTTGTAAAAGGTAACTAAGGCGAAGCCAACAAAGATAAAGGGAAGCAAAATGTTAATGATGGATCAGTAGGAGTCATTAATTGCTTAACGGGTGGATCAGATGAAGTTGTAATGAGCAAAAATCAGTGTAAAGCTTCCCAAAGAAAGAGTGAGGAACCTGAGTTCGTCTTTTGGAATGGATGTCCAGTACCAACTAGAAGAGGGGATGGAAGCCAAATAAGACACCATCACTCAAATCCATTAATCATCTAAATAGTGGTAGCCAATTTCTTGGTAAAAATAGTGTTAGTAGATAATGGCAGTTCGATAAACCTGCTCACAGCCAAAGCATATGCTAAGATGGGGCTTAAAGAGAGCGATCTAGAGGATATCGGGAATTCAGTTTGCACTCTATATGGAACAAAAATACCATCGGTTAGGATTGCAAGGTTACCTATTACAGTAGGTTCTACCCCAGACTGTATTACAGTAATGGCAAATTTTGTTGTAGTGAGATTAACACTAAGCTATAACATCGTGTTTGGAAGGCCTCTCCTTTATGACTTTGATGCATCAACTAACATCAGACAAGTCAAAATGACTATCCCCAAACCAGATGGGGGAGAAATATGTGTCTATGGGACACAAGACAAAGGAGAGCCAAAGAGAAAAAAGCAAAAAAATGTATCCACCTCACATCCAACAGAAGAGGTCGCCTTGGTTGAACCGGCATACAGAATTCCAGAGCAGAGGACCGAACCGGTAGAGAAATTGGAGAAAATACCAATGGGAGGAGAACGATCGGAAAAGTACTTATTGATTAACTCTTCCCTAAAGGGTGAACAAAAGCATCAAGCTCACCAATTTCTAACAGGACGTCTATCCAGCTTTGCATGGTCTTCAGATGAAATAAAAGGGGTAGACCTAGGCATCATCACTCACCATCTTAATGTCGACCCCTCACATAGACCAATAAAACAAAAGAAAAGGTGCTTCGGTCTGGAGAGACAAGCTGTGATAGATGAAGAGGTTGATAAATTGATGAAAGCTGGGTTCATTAGGGAAGTGCAATATCCGGACTGGCTCGCTAATGTAGTCCTGGTAAAGAAGTCAAATGGGACTTACAGAATGTGTGTAGATTTCACATATCTAAATAAAGCCTGTTCGAAGGATTCCTACCCCTTTCCCATGATTGACAAATTGGTGGACTCAACAGCAGGGTATGGATATCTATCTTCATTAGATGCAAAACAGGGGTACCATCAAATAAGGATATATCCAGCTGGCGAAGAAAAGACCTCGTTCATAACTGAAAAAGGGACTTATTGTTATGTCTCTATGCCTTTTGGTCTAAAGAATGCAGGAGCAACTTATCAGAGACTGGTAAATAAAATGTTCAAAAACCAGTTAGGAAAAATTTAGAAGCGTATGTAGATGATATGATAGTCAAAAGCAAAAGTTTCGAAGAACATCTCAAGGACTTGAACGAGGTGATAAAGGTCATGGATGAGTATGGCATGAAATTAAATCCAGAGAAATGTGCCTTTTTCATACAGCGAGGCAAATTTTTAGGGTATATGGTAAGTGAGAAGGGAATTGAACCAAACCCAGACAAAGTAAAAGCAATATTAGAAATGGCAGCACCTCGCAATATAAAGGAGGTACAAAAGTTAACAGGAAGAATTGTTGCTCTGAATCAGTTTTTGTCTAAATCAGTTGAAAAATACATTCCTTTCTTCAAAAAATTATGAAAGGCAGCCACTTTCGAATGGACTGAAGACTGCCAACATGCTTTTCATCAACTGAAAACATTTCTCAGCTCAGAACAAGTGTTAAACCGACATTTACCAGGAGAAGAAGTGCTTATCTATTTATCTGCTTCGGAACAAGCTATCAGCTCGGTTGTAGTCAGAGAAGAAGAAACGGTGCAGAAACCAATATACTACTTCAGTAAAGTTCTACATGGAGCCGAACTGAATTACTCACCCATAGAAAAAATAGCTTTTGCCTTGGTTTTATCTGCCAAAAAATTTAAAGTTTATTTACAAGCACACCAGGGTATAGTAGTGACTGACCAACCCCTACAAAAAATACTTCATAAACCAGAGACATCAGGGCGAATGTTGTGTTGGTCGGTGGAGTTAGGTCAACATGGGTTATAGTACCGAGCTAGATCAGCCATTAAAGCACAAGCACTTACAGATTTTTTATCTGAATGTTCCTTCGGCACCGAAGTCACAGAAGCCGAAGCAGAGACAGATATAAGGAGGCTAGAACCAAAAGAACAAAGCTGTGAAGATGAATTAAGCTGGGAACTATTTATTGATGGGGCTAGTAGCAAAGAAGGAAGTGGCATCGAGATAGTCTTAAAAAACAAACAAGGGTTTATAATAGAATATGCTTTAAACCTTGGATTCGAGACAACTAATAATATTGCAGAATATGAGGCAATAATCCAAGGGCTAATGTTCACAGACCATCTTCGTTTAACATCATTGAAAGTTCACAGTGATTCCCAGCTCGTCATCGACCAGATAGAAAAAGAATTCGAAGCTAAGGAACCTTCCATGATCAAATATCTAGAGAAAACCAGAGAGGTAATCCAGAAAATGGTAGATCAAGGAGTCAAGCTGCAGATTTACAAAATCCCAAGAAACAAAAATAATAGAGCAGATAGCCTCTCCAAACTTACAGCAACACACCCAATCGAACTACCACAAAATATCTTTATAGGGACTTTAAGACATCAAAGCATTCAAGAAGGAGAAAAAGGTAATGGAGCTTAATGAAGAACTAACATGGTTAGATCCAATTAAAACATACCTCAAAAAAGGAGAATTACCACAAGACCCTAAAGAAGCCAAGAAAGTGAAACACCGAAGTGCCCACTTCTCTCTTCATAATGACATACTTTACAAACGAGCATACTCTCTCCCACGGCTGAGATGCCTAAAATCAAGCGAGGCAACTCTCTGTTGAGAGAGTGAAAGACCTAGGAAAGGCTAAACAAAAGTCCACGAGGCAACTCTCTGTTGAGAGAGTGAAAGGCCTAGGAAAGGCTAGGCGAAAGTCCACGAGGCAGTAAGACCTAGGAAAGGCTAGGCGAAAGTTTGCGAGGCAGTAAGACCTAAGAAAAGCTAGGCGAAAGTCCGTGAGGCAGAAAGACCTAGGAAAGGCTAGGCGAAAGTCCACGAGGCAGTAAGACCTAGGAAAGGCTAGGCGAAAGTCCACGAGGCAGCAAAACCTAGGAAAGGCTAGGCGAAAGTCCGTGAGGCAGAAAGACACCTAGATAAAGCTATGCAGAAATCAGCAAAGTAGTTCTCTGTCGAGAGAATCGAAGTACCTAAACACAAACGAAGTCGATAATGCGAAGCAACTCTCTCCTAGGTCACAATAATCCTAGCTCGATAAAAAATATTTGATCATCGAGAAAGTCAAGTGCCAACAAGCACGAGGTAATTCTCTGTTGAGAGAACAACAATTTTAGCAAGACAATTTTTTTTTTATCAAGGCAACAAATAGGTACTAAACATTTAAAAAAAAAAAAAAGCGAGTGCCTAATTGTGAACCCTTAATTTTACACCACTAAAATAATGAATAAAAAAAAAAAGTTCAGCCTGCGGTTGCCGTAGGCTCTTCCTGCGGTACCGTAGGCCTTGCCTGCGGTTGCAGCAGAGGGCTCCTGCGGCAGCGTGTCCCTGCTCCGTTTTCCCACATTGGAATTCGCAGAAAATCATCCCCAAGCCTCTCTACTATATATTCAGACCCTCAAGTCAGTTTTTTCTTACCTCAGGATCACTCCTAAATCCCTTGACTTGCTTGATTAACCTTTACATCAAGCAAGACATCCCCCTAATGCTTGGTTCGCCAAGGAACGAGCTTCCTAGTTTTAAATTTTCTTTTCTTTTTATTTTATTTTTTGCTTTGCTACTGCTCCTTGCTTTGCAAAGCAAATTGAGTTGCGACTTCCTGAGCCGACCCTCTCTTAGCCATCCGAGGCAAGTTCCCCGCCATCCGAGGCAAGCACGCCCCCAAGTCTCCAAAGTCGTTCAAGCGCAAGGTAAGCTTTTTTTCCTTTATCTTTTCCTTTTCTTTATTTAATTTAATTTATTTTTCCTTCCTTGAGATTAGTCTTTTTTATTTATTTATTTTTTTCCTCCTTGGGATTATTCTCTTCTTTCCCTTTAGACTCTTTGTCTAATTCTTTTCTCTTAATTGATTCACTTAGGTTAGTTAATTAAAACCTGAAATAATTATTTCAATCTGGTAATTAATTAAAATCAATCAATCAATCAATAAAAACATGATAAAGTGGTTTGACTAAACAAACCCCTTCGTAAGAAGAGAGAACTGCGTGAGTTCTGATTCCCATTCAAAGGAATACGCAGGCATGCTTGGTCCAAGTATCGAATCCAATTAAAATTAACCAACTTCCCCACTCATCACTTTCTTCACTTTAATTTAATTTTTTTTGTTAAATTGATTTTATTAAGATTAGTTTGGGGAATGTGTGACTTCCCTAGAACCCATAAGGGCTAGATGAGGTATCTCCTAATTTGGATTTTTATTGTAACTTTATCTTATTTTTCTCTTTCTTTTATTTCCTCATTATTTCATTTATTTACATAAATTATGCATTTATTTTATTGTACATAATTCATGAAATTAATTTTAAGTCACAACTTTATTAAATGTCAAACTAATTAAAATGAACCGAAAACCTAGTCCCCGAATCCTCTTTGGTTTCGAGGCTAGTGATCTTTTTTCCTTTGGGATATAATTGGAGTCAAAATAGGTTTTTACCTTATATTTTTCCAAACAAAAATAAAGTAAGGTGGTGACTCTAAATCACTTTTCAAAATCAATCAATCCAAACTTGATGGTTCCATCGTGAGACCAAACCCGAATGAGCATTTTGATCCCTTCTAGCGGATCTGACCGGTGCTCGGGCGAGGCCTCACAGTTGGCAACTCCACTGGGGAGTACCTTCTTTTTAATAAAAGAAAATAAGAGGACTACTAATTGGTTAAAAAGTTTAGCTTTTAATATAATTGTGACTTTCATGCATCACTTGCATAGGCTTTTTGCCTCAAAACCTAGTTCTAGGAAAACAATGGATAGTGAGTAGTATCGCGTGGGCAACCTTCCTTAAGTCTGCTTGCTGATAGTGAAATCATCCACCCCGAGATGAATCCTTTGATCCTTTCAAAGGTGTCCTTTGATCCTTTCAAAGGTGTAACGAGTAAGCACGTACTGTTGGACCGACGCGTGGCTCCTTGACTCATATGTGGTTAGGTATATCGCTGCTCTAGTGTGACGAGTACCCAATTCTAAGTTACCCTTACCCTTTTATGTAATGAACCTAGAAACTGACCTTAGGTTGTACATACCATCATCAAAACCTTATACAATTGCATTTTCATGAAATATTTTTTCCATGCATATCATGCATTCATAATATATAACAAAGCATGCATTCATCCTAAGCCTAGGTCATACCTTGAATCGAAGAAGGGTCGAACACCCTCACCTCTATTCAATCACTTTCGCCCCACAAACCTTAAACACCATTACCCATTATCCAACCCAAAACTCGAGTGCCCTTAATCCTCACTTTGACCTTACCCCTTATCCAATATCACTTGCCTTAAGCCCAAAACCTTGGCCCACCATCACCTTAAGCCCAAGACATTTGGCACCTTATCAATCCTTAAGCCTAAAACAATCTTGGCCCACTGCCACCTTAAACTCAAAACCTTTGGTACCCAACATACTATCCTAAGCCTAAAGATCCTGGCCCATTCTACCTTAGGAAATCCTCCAAAGCCCAAAATCTTTGGTACCCTATCTCTCTTAAAGCCCAAAACCTTTGGCACCCTATCTCTCTTAAGCCCAAAACTTTTGGCACCTCATCTCTCTAAAGTCTAAAAATCTTTGGCACCCTACCATCGCCTTAAGCCCAAAACCTTTGGCACATGATCTCTTTTAAGCCCAAAACCTTTGGCACCTCATCTCTCCAAAGCCTAAAAATCTTTGGCACCCTAACATCGCCTTAAGCCCAAAACCTTTGGCACCCCATCTCTTTTAAGCCCAAAACCTTTGGCACATCATCTCTCTTAAAGCCCAAAACCTTTGACACCTTATTCCTCTTAAGCCCAAGACATTTGGCACCTCATATCTCCTAAGCCGAAAATCTTTGGTACCCTATGTCCCTCTTAAGCCCAAACATCATTGGCCCACCATTACCCTTTAAGCCCAAAAACAGTTGGCCCACAACATCATGGGGAATCCTTTTTCCCTAAAATTCTGTATACCTCTACCCTCATCACCTTTTCATATCCTCACCTACCACTCACTGAGTTTACTTTTGGTTTTGCCTCAAGGTACCAATGGCTAACCCGACTGACATGGTTGCCCTGAACACACTTTTAGCCACCCTCATCATCAAGCAAAAGAATAATTTGCAAGCAATACAAGCTGAGCTCAAGGAGCAGAGACAGTCTATTCTGGAATAGGTGCAAACCATGATTAGTCAAGCTAACCTCAACCTAACCATCCCAAATCCGACCCTGGACCAAATCACCCTAAATCTGAATCAGGCCAATTCTACTCTAGCCCAAGCCCATACCCACACTACCTATGTGCCAAACACCTTTACCCACTTTAACCCTTCCTCTCCTGCGAATCCTTTTCAAGGGAACGAAGCTTTCTCTCACCCTGACTTGAAAGCATTCATAGAGAGATTTGAATCTATGGAGAAAACCATTAAATCCTTCAAGCACTATAGTAACCTAATTGATGTGGACAGCTTGACCTTGTTCCCTGATGCCAAGCTTCCTCCTAAATTCAAAATGCCTGAATTCGAGAGATTTGATGGAACCACTTGCCCTATGACCCATCTGAAAATATATGTCAGGGCAATACAACCTTTGGGACTTAACAATGAGCTCCTTGCTCAACTGTTCCAACAATCATTAATTGGTGTTGCCATGAAATGATTTCTTTCACTAAATAAGAGCCAGAAAAGGACATGGGATGATATTTGTCATGTCTTTATCAAGAAATATCACTACAACAGTGAAGTGGATATCACTAGGCGTGACTTAGAAACTACTAAGCAACTTCCAAGTGAGTCCTTCTCCATGTTCCTTACAAGGTGGTGGGCTAAAACTGCTCAAATGGTAAACCGACCAGCTGAACAAGAACATGTGGACATCCTTGTCAAGAACCTACTTCCAGTTTACCAAACCCATTTGCTGACCCAATACCTACCTACCTTTAAAGCTTTGGTTGCGACCGCTTCAAAGATTGAAGATTATGTCCAAGGTGAATCATTTCAAGATGAATTCTCCACCACCGATCTGAGTAGTGATGAAGAATCTGAATCCTATGATCTTTGAGGCTAAGACCAGTATGCCTCGATCACTATGATCCATACATCTTCACCAAAGTGGAAGCCAGACCCCACCTCATCCCGCCTTACCTCTACCTAAGTAGCATGTTATAGAAGAGTTCAAGCTCAACTGATCTGAATTGTCTGAGAATTGAATCCAAATCCAAGTCCAAGTCCTAATCCGAGTTCGAGTCCGAGTCCATGTTCAGAGTCCAAATTTGAGTTCGAGTCTGAGTCTATCTTCTTTGTATTCCTCTTCTATTTTGTACCATCTTCTCCTTTTATAATAAAATATTTATGTTATTCGTGCACTTCTCTTTTCTCATCTTTCTTATTGTGTCTTTAAAAAAAAAATCAAAGGATTTTGGCAAGTATTTGCATTTCACCACCATGATTTGGAAAAATCAAAACTTGAGGTGTTTCTTGTGCTCGCATCAGCAGCCGCTTCACCAGCTCCTAATTAAATGATAGTCGAGATAATAAAGAACACCAAATGGTGATCTCTTCAAATGGAGTAGGCAAAGCTAAAGGAAATCCAATGAAGTTACCCATTGCACCGTTGGGTAATCAAACATCGAACCTCAACAAGGGGCAACAACCTCAAAAAGGATCTGATGTCTCCACAAGGTTTCTCTCTGGACCAAGATTCAATGAAATGGCTTAGAAAAATGTCAGAGCCCCAAGATGAAAAGAAGCAGTAGCACAAATCATGGTGGAATAATTTTTAAATGCCAAAATTCATTGATTAGCTCGCTAAGTTGAAAACTCAAAAGGGTGGCCTAGGCAGAAATTAGAGCAAGCTCGTCGAGTTGAAAACTAGAAAGGGCTGCTCGGGCAGAAGTTAGAGCTAAAAAAAAAAAAAGTCATCATGGTCAAATCATTTTGTCCCTTATGTCCTTATCCTATATTAAGGGCATATCTTCCTAAATTATCATCCTCCTGCTGAACTCTCATTAAGGGCATGCCTTCTAAATCATCTTCTGTCAGTCCATCATGGGTATGTCCTCCATATCATCTTTTAGTCAATCCGTCACGTTGCCCTTATCATTCAGTAGGGGCATATCATTCCTGTCATCCGTCACGTCACCCTTATCATTCATTAAGGGTATATTCTTCAAGTTGCCTGACACGTCTTTTAGCTCAAAAAGCTAAACAGCTCATACCATCCATCTAGGGGCACGTCTTCTGGGTCGTTATCCAAGTCAGTCCAGTGTCATCCCAAGAGTCCTGTCACTCCAGGAGTCTCTTCAATCTCATACGATAAGATAAGTTGTGTTTGTCTTCTCCATAAATCATGTTACGATAGCAAAATCATACAACCTCCCTACCACACTCCAAAAGGTCTAACCTACTATCATTCTAAATGCAAGCCTCTTTGGCAAATCATACTATCCCTCCAAATCCAAGCTTCCTTGGCAAATCATATGATCACTAAAGTCCAAGTCTCTCAAGACTTATTATCCATGAAGCCCAATTTCCTTAGCAAAGCCAAAGTTAAGCTATGACTCCCAATACTTATCATCCTCAAGCTGATTAAAAAAGGGCCCAAACTAGTCAAAGTCCATCCCATGACATACCATCCTTCTAAAACCAACCTCATTGGCAAATCATATCATTCCTAAAATCTAACTCCTTTGGACAAGCAAAATCAAAGGGCAAACCAGCTGGTCAAATCACCTCCAAAAGCCATGTCTAAAGGCAGACTCTTAATAGATGGGTCACACAAAAGCTAACCCACAATCTTCATCTTTTCCAAAGCCAAGCCTAACTGAGCCTTCCTACCTAATCCTCTCCAAGGCCAAACCTAACTGAGCCTTCCTACCTAATCTTCTCTAAGGCCAAACCTAACCGAGCCTTTCCTACCTAATTTTCTCCCAAGCTAAACCTGACCTAGCCTTCCAAGATGACCTTCTAAGCCAAACCTAACCGAGCCTTCCTACCTAATCTTCTCCCAAACTAAACCTGACCTAGCTTTTCAAAATAACCTTCCAGGCCAAACCTAACTTAGCCTTTCAAGCATAACCTTCCAAGCCAAACCTGACCTAATCTTTAAAGCATAACCTCCTCCAAAGCCAAAAACCTGACCTAGCCTTGACTTCCTCTTAAGGCTGAATAACTGAGCCACTTTTCCTCATCCTTCTAAAATGGGGGCACCCTCCTCTACAAAGATCAGCACTCTCCTACCAAGTTGACCCTTCACAGGTTCAAGGTATCCAATTCATAATTTTGCATATTCAGATGCATTTCACACTAAATATGTCGCTAATTAGAGCTCCTGAATTAAGACGGATCATCAATCCGAATTCCATTAATCAAGACGGATCATCAATCCGAATTTCATTAAATAAGACGGATCATCAATCTGAATTCTTGAATCAAGCATTCATAGGGTCATCCACCCATATCAATCAATTTCAACTTTAAAATCAGACTCATCCTAGGATAGCCTTAGGATCCAAACCTTAAATAGGAATGGCAATGGGGCGGGGTGGGGCGGGTTTTGAGATTCCTGTCCCCGCCCCATAAACAGTTGGGGCAAAAGCGGGGCGGGGTAAATCGGGTCCGGGGCGAGGACGGGGATCCCCATTTATTTTTTTATAATTTTATTAATGTTAAAACTTCATAATTTATATATTTTGACAAAAATATTATACATATTTATATTAAGTTTTATATATTATTAATTAATATTTAAATAATAATAATATAATT